>JAYWLI010000194.1:0-49530 GCA_037074505.1 Albizia julibrissin | reverse complement strand
AAGGAGGCTTCCGTCAGCAGCAGTGTCAGTCTAGCGACTCAGCAGCCTTCCGCAGAGGAAACCCTTGCAAGCTTGTTTGTTGGCACTAGTGCCAACGGATGACATCGTCAAAAATTAGTATGAAACACTGTAATGGTTGTTACTAAGAATTTCTTATTTTTCCACCACAAGCTTTAAATTTAATCAATGTGAGCATAAAATTGTCCTTTTTCAGCGGTTTTTCACTATACAAATTAAGATGACGTTAAATCTTGGAAATTCTTTTGAATCGTCTTAAAAAAAAAAGCTTGAATTTGGGAACGAGCCTCAGCAGCACTACAGGCTGGCCGCCTTCTGGCAGCGCTAGCCTCAGCCTTCAGCTGCGCGCGATGAGGACGGGGCCCGTATTATTTGCATTGCATTCGCAGCTCGCCGCCCGACTGAAGGGGTGGTGGCACCGTGGTGCATAGCATGCACTTCTACTGCACCGCGCAGCCGCCGGCAGGCCGCCCCGCTCCCTGCAGAAATGGCGGCGCGCCATGGGGATGCCGGAGGCGGGAGGGGCGGCGAGCGCGGAAAAAAAAAAAAGAAAATGGAAATGATTTAGAATATTTTAATGGCCGCCGTGGCGGGGATATCGGAAATCATGCGGGGACAGGCCGGCCGGGCTGCCGTCCGCTCCGATTTGCATGCTCTACGCGAGGGCCAACTGCCGGCAAGACAGCAGCCCGCTCAGCCCGCTCGGCGCGCTGAATCTATGAATCCGTTCCAAAGTAGGGAAACGGCCTGGCCGGCCTGCAGATGCAGTCAGTTGCAACACGAAGCAGGCGAGCCAAGATGCCGAGGCGTACACGCGGTCAGAGAAAGTTGCGCGGGTCAAGTCGGCGAGAGCTGCAGCAGCGAGTTTCGGTAAAAAACAAAAACAAAAAGAAAGAGAAAGGAAAAATGCCCGTCCGGTTGCACTCTGTAGAGTGAACGCAGTGTGCCAGCCAGCAACACAAAGCCCGCGGCGGTTCCATTGCACCCGGCGGGGCGTGGCGGTGCAGCGGGCGCTGGCCGTTGCAAGGTCATCGCTGCACCGCCTGCGTGACTGTACACCGCCCCGCCCCGCGCTCGCTAGCTGCAATGGAGGCCAATGCCAATGTCAATCACGCAGCCACCGCTGCAACTGCTCTTGAGCTGCACACTGTGTGGGTGCGCGCGCACACGCCCGGTGCAACGCCCCCGGCAGGCCGGGTTGCACTTTCGGACACAACAGACGCACATCAGCATCGCGCCGCATCTGGGAATAGGCACCCGCCCACGCGACGCCTCGCCTGGCCTCGCCTGATTGGCTCTGCCAAGAGGCTGCTTGGCGCTGCTTGGCGCTGCTACGTGCCTCCCCGGCCTTCTCGTTATTCGCAGGCGAGTCTAAGTGGCCTGCGCGTTATTTCTGGACCGACCCGCGGACCGCGGACCTTCGGCTTGAGCGGGCTGGGCGGGGCGAGGCCGGGACCTCCGCACTCCCTCTCAGCCTTGCGGAAAACTTGGATCACTCCGCGAGAGGCAAGGCCCCGACACTCGCCGACGGCATAGGGACCTCGACTCGACTGCCAACGGTTTGAGTAGTGGCGAAGGGCGGAGAGCAGCCAGCGCAGCCAGCCAGCCCCCTGTTCTGATTACTGCGATGGCCGATGAGTGGGCCTGGCTCCACCTTGGGAGTGGCAGCCTCGGCCTCAGCCTTTCAGCGCTAACGCGGGCAGGCATCGCCACAGAGTCTAAATTTTCCAAAGAGTAATTTTCTGGAAATTTTTGTTAAATCTTTTCACTTTTTTAAAGGAAACTTTCCGAAGAAAAATGGAAAAATAGACCAAACTTTCCGAAAAAGTTATCAAAATCTTCACTTTTTACTGAAAAATTTCTGAGTATGCGATCCCTAACAGCGCCCGCGGAACCGAGGGTAGACTAGCCCGCCTCGCAGGGCTGCGGCGCTGGTCGCCGGTTGCCTACCTACCGGGCGCTCGACCGCGCTCGGTGACAGCCGGCAGCGGCGCGCTGCAGAGCGAATGCACTGCCAGCCTTGCCGCTGGGGTCGCTATAGTGCTGCCGAGATTTTCGCCAAGCGGGAAGGCGAGCGGCTCGACCTGGGCTCGGCCAGGGCATGGCCTGGGTGTGCGAATCCGGTTTGCTCGCAACTCATTATCCGCGATCGCTGTCGTCCCGCCCGGCTGCAGCAGAGCCCGCCCCGCCCCGCCCCGCCCCGCCCCGCCCCGCCCGTCGGCCTCGCCTCCCTCCACCGGGCATGGCGCGGGCCGACGCCAGGCCGACGCCAGGCCGACGCTCCCCCTGCGGGAGGGCTGCGCGACGCAGGGCGGGGCGGGGAGTAGGCGTAGCCAGGGCGTACCGTACAGCAGCTACACTGCGCGGGGGAGGGGCGTAGCGGGCGTAGGCCTAGTATTGATCACAGAGCACAAAGGACCTAGCTGCGCACCCCGCCGGGCCCCGCTGGCTCCACAGCAGAGTTCACCCTGCGCGGTCCAGCCCGGGCCCGGCTCGACTCGGCCCGCGGTCCACAGGCCCCGGCAGGACCCGGCAGGACCGCTGCTCCGCTCGTCGGCGTCCTCGCCATCGCCATGCCACGACGCCAGGCCGCCGGGCTCGGCGACGCGGAATGCGAAACGAGTGTTGCGGCCATCTGCCAATAACCACAACGACGGGGCGGAGCGGTATTATATGCACTCACTGTACTCACCCCGGCAAGGTCGAATAATGCAAGGCTCTAAGGCTGTATGACAGCGCGTGGGGACGGAGAGCGTCGACGACAAGCTGACGGAGTCCCTGGCGGTGTCCGGCCGGCGCGGCCGCGCACCGAGCCCCGGCACCAGGCCGATGACGGGCTCCTCGACGGCACTTCGCGCTTTGTTTTTCGCCAACTAGCAGCAGGCTGCGGCTGCAGCCAGTCGGGCCCAGTCGGGCCCAGTCGGGCCGGGATCACTCCCCCCCAGCCGCCGGCAACGGTTCGGGGCTAAGGCCGGCCGAGGCCGTCCGCCGGGCCCGGACGCGCTCCGGGAGGGTTGCCGCGGAGCGAGGCGCTCCCGGGATGGGCCGGGCCAATGGGGTTCGTCGCCGGCCCTCCTAGCCCCGCCCTCCCCTCCGCGGCCGCCAACCGCGGCGAGGCGACCCCACGCCGCGCCACGCCGCGTCGCCATGCTGCGTCTAGGCTAGAGAGGCGCGGTGCGGCGCGGCGTGGAGGGGGGCGGAGCAGTGGGGCCAGCGTGGCACGCCCTGGCTTTAGCCCAGGCCAAGGCCCAGCACTCTCGATACCACTCAATCGGCCGATAGAACGCCCCGCCCCGGCCGGAACGGGCGCTGACACCCACGTCGACACCCACCTTTTAGAAATTTTTTTTGGTTCGGCCTCGCGAGCCCGGAGGGCCAGAGGGCCGCAGTGCGCTTGCCTGGGTGCAAACGAGCGCCAAAGCGAGTCCTGGGGGCATCCATTGTCCCGGAGCGGCAGTCTGCGCGATACGGCCTCTGGGTTCGCTGGCTCGCTTCCAGTCAGCGAAATGAAATGAAATAAAATAAAATACCACGCGGGCGCAGAGCGGCCAGTTGAAATCTACTGCTGCGGAACGAGAGGACGACTGCACTAACAAGCGCATGCAGACGCTGGGGTAGGCCAGCCTGCACGGAACGCATGCGGCCTACCTGGCCGGAGCGGTGCCAGGTGGGTAGGCAACCTCGCCAAGAGTACGCCCGCGTACAGTGCGGGCTAGCCTATCCAGACCCTGTCACGCACTTCTCATCGTCAGTGGCAGTGAACCTCACTTGAAAGCAAGCTGGAGCTTCAATACATTCTTTTACCTCATGATACCAAAAACTTATTTAGGGAGACGAGAAAAGGACACCGTTGAATTCTTAAAATAAAAGGTCCAATCATGAAACAATCGCAGCGTAGTGTCCAATAAATTAATTGAATAGACGGGAATAGAAGTCAATCGAATCGGAATTTAAAATTGAGTTGGAATAAATTGACTTGAGAATCAGAGCGAGCTTTTGCATTCACTGCGACAGTGCTGGAAATCCCAGCGAGAGTCTGGCAGACAGATGAGATATGATAAGTAGATCTCGTGCAAGCAGACTCCTTGGAGGTTCTGAAGCAATCCGTTGCTACGCGTTGCTATGCGGTCCCATCCATCAAGGGGCAGGGCACGGACCCTCGCCTCGCCTCGCTCCTCCTCGACCCCATGGCCAGCAGTATGAGAAATTGGCGTGCGGCGGCGGCGCTACTCCCCGCCCGCGAGCCTTTGTCCGCGGCGATCCGCGGGCAGTCGGCGACGCCGGCACTGCTTACGCGGCCGGCCGCTAGGTGGCGCCGCTCCCTCTAGGGTGGCCACTCGGCCACACTCGGCCGCGACGCCGAGACGCGACGCGGTGATGCAGCAGCCGGCACTGCCGCCGGGCTGCACTGGATGCAACAGAGCCACACCCTCGCCGTGTACACCCTCGGCCAACTTTGAATTTGCTGCACAAAATTTTTAATTTTTAATTTTTTTTTTTTTTTTGAATTTTGTGAATTTTTAAAAAAAGTTTTTGGTCTCATAAATTCATTAATTTTTTTAATTTCATTGAATTTTTCTGATGTTATTTGAATTATTTTGGTCTAAAAAATTTACGCTGTACAAAATTTTAAATTCCTTGAATTTCTTTGAAGTTTTCAGAATTTTTTGAATTCTTTGGTCTGAAAAATTCATTAATTTTTTGAATTTCTTTAAACTTTTTTTTTAAAATATTTGATTTTTTTGAAATTTTTGGTCTAAAAATTCACGCTGTACAAAAATAGTTATTTCCCTTGCCCTCGACGACCCCTGTCCCTGCACTGACTACTACTGCGGGTACTCGGTGCGGGGGTGGAGCAGGGGATGGACCCTACCGCGGCCTCCCCGTGTGCCGGTCATTGTCCGCTTAGCCCACAGGTTTACTTCGCAGCCTCGCGCTGCCAGCCTTGGCCAGCCTTGGCCAGCCTTGCTTAACCGCCTGGGGGATGGTATGACGACGATGATCGGCGTTTGATAAGCAGCCCCGCCCCGCGCTCACTGACCCGTTCCGCGTAACGCGCTCAAATGTTGGCCAACGATCACCGCGCAAGCAGTGCGCCGACTGCGCCGACCCCGTGCCGGCTGGGCGGGGCGGGGTTGCGTAGCGGTGGCCGGGGTGACTTCTTGCTGCTTGTTGCCCATACCGCGAGAGGTGTTCGACTATCGCTGGGGTGGAGCGGCCTCGAGCCCCGCCAGCTCGCTAAGCGCAGCGCACGCCCCGCCCGCCTAATGCACCCTCGATGAATAAGGCATGGGGACGGCGTCAGCGGCGTCAGTCACAGCAACAGATGAGGCCCCGCGAGGCGGCATAGCCGGCATAGCCGGCGGCGCCCATGCAGAGCGGCGGCCCGGATAAGGGCAGCGCTCCGCACATGCACGCCTCGACGACCCCGCGCGGCCTCCGCTCCAGGCTCCGGGGGCAACGGGCCCTCTCGGCGCGCAGCCCTGGCTAGAGGCCCTGGCTAGCCCTGGCTAGAGGGCGCCTGCGAGGTAGGCAGCCGCCACAGCGGTGCGCGCGGCTGCGCGGCGGCTGGCCCTACCCTGCAGTCCGCGGGCGCTCGCTCTGGGCCCATTAGGGCTGGGCTGGGAACGCAGGGCGGGGCGGCCACGCGAGTTGTTCCTCCGAGTGGTGACCCCGCCCCGCCCGCTCGTCGCGTCCTTATCGGCAGCCGCGCTTGACCGCTGCCTCGCGGTGACTGATCGGCGACCCCCTCCAGGAGGGCTAGCAGGCCGCCGCTATCGACTCCCGCGCCGGGCTACGGCTCCGCCTGGGCTCCGCCTGGGCTCCGCCGGACGAGCAACTAGTGGTCGCGGGGGGCCGCGGCGCGGGTAGTACCCACCCCGCCCAGCCAAGCCCCCCCACGGGGGCCAGCGCAGGGGGTATAGCGACGCGGCCAGACGGGGCGACACGAGACGAGACGCGAGGCCACTCTAAACTGTGCACTCGGCGCCAACCCCTAAACCAATAAATTTAAAATTCTTCTTCTTCTTATTTTTTTTTTAAAGAAAATGGCTGAGTGACAGCGAAGCCCACTTTTTGACATAGATGGTTTGGGAGGTGCTTGTCGTCTGTGTAGTGCGTCAGTCTGTTCTGTAGGTCTGTATGCCGGTCTAGTTGTGAAAGCCATTATAACGATACCCACACATACTCTACTATTGTTAGCACTCAAAATAACGCGCCCTGATACTTCTTCCAGTTAGGTCAGGTTAGGCTCCTCGGCGCAATTGGCGGTTTTGCGAACCTGGCAGTGATTTTGCACGCGCCTCTTAAAGTCATGAAAACAGTTGCGGCCAGACTTGCCCGATTCCACATATGTCGCTCAAGCCAATACGGGCGGAACCAAAGGAGCCCGCACCCCTAGTAAAAAGAATAAAACCAACACCTAAAGAGAGACGAGTCAAAGTGAGCCAGAGATGAGTCCAGGTGCGACATCATCGACAGGCCTGTCTGCCCCGCTCGGCTCAGCCCATTCCTTTCATCTACGGCTGTCATTGCGCGCGCTGATGCCAAAACAAAAATCGCACCTCATAACGGGGAGGGCAGCGCGTAGCGCGCGTAGCCGGCCTGGCCTATTATCGCCCCTTTGACGGCGAGCTTCCTTTTGTTGGGGGCGCGGCGCGGTGCGGGTCGGTAATTGGTCTGCTCAGTTCGCGTGCGACTGCGTGGCTGCGTGCGACGCGGCGCGGCGGGCGGGGCCGGGGCGGGGCGGGGCGGGGCGGGGCGGGGCGGGGCGGGGCGGGGCGGGGCGGGGGGCGGGGCGGGGCGGGGCGAGGCGGGGCGAGGCGGCAGCCGTCATCGAGAGGCAGAGCGAGGCCGGCGAGGCGCGCGGTCGATATCGGCCATCCGCGTCGCGTCGCGTCGCCTCGGGAGCGACGACCGGAGAAGGCGCTGCCACAGGGGGAGGATGCGCTCAGCGACGCAGGGCCAATTGGGGCTGCACTGAGCATGCACGCCCCGAACTAGGCCAGCGCCAGCCAGCGCCAGCCAGCGCGTGCACAATAGCGACCGGGGCGGGGCGGGACGGAGAAGTGATAGAGGTAGACAATGACCCATGATTGGCGCCATCCCTGCAATTGTCTCGCAGTGCGCACACTGCGCGGTGAGAATCGGATCGGCGTTGCCATGGCGACCACCGAGTCATTGACCCCGCCACGCGCCGCCACGCCACCGATACTGTTTCCGCCAGCGATGTGGGGCGTCATGGCCTCGGCCACCAGGGCCAGGGACTCGAAGGCCGCCCAGGTCGACGCGAGGCCGCCCTGACCAGGGCTTACGTTACGTCCACCCTTGCCCTTGCATGCCGTGCCCGGTGGAGCGGGGCGGGGCGGTGCGGGTGCTGCCTGATGGGGTGTGACACTTCACCCCCACCCCTACCAGCGCCTGACTGACCGGGCGCGCGGCAACCCGCACGACACCCTGCCCCGAGAAGAAATGGCTTCTCTGTATTTGTTTACCTCTCCGGCTTCCTTTCCCATTTTCCCCGAATTCGACCATTTTCCTCTCCGCACTGCTCCCCTGCTGGCCACGGCACTGGCTGTCGACGAGGTGGCTGTCGTTGTAGCACTCCGCGCCGAGGCGCAGCGATGCACGCTCCAAGCCATAGTGGTCCAGCGCCTGGCAGGTAGTCACCCCGATCGCGGCTAGACCACCCTCGGCTCGGCGGGCAGTGAGGGCCGCCCACACGCTACGCCAATGTGCGCTACTGCGCGCCTCCCAGTAACGATTTCCTCCTCGGGACGCCACGCACGGCACAGCAGGCACAGCAGCCACGCCGTGCCGCCCCCGCGCCGTTCTGCCACTTCCTCCCCGAGTCCCAGCCGGCAGCCCAGCAGACCGCCCGGCCGCCGCCCACGGGCCGCCGCCGCGAAATTCTTCCGTGCATTGCTCCGCTTATTGTCCGTCTAAGTGCGTGCGTCCCGTCGGGAGGGGAACCCCCCAGCCAACGCCCGCGGAAGCCAGGGTAGGCCAGCCCGCCCTGCAGGGCTGCGCGCTACGGCGGTGGCTGCCTACCCTCCCGGCGCTCCGGCCGCTCCGGCCTCGTCATACAGAACCCGGCGGCCGGCGGTTGGGCGGGGTGGGCCTCGTTCGATACCCATTTATCCCTGCGGCGAGGCAGGAGGCGGAGGCCTGGCGGAGGCCCACCTGTTGTCAAGTACCCGGTGCGGCCGGCCAGCACCGCCAGTCCCTCGAGCCTGTACCATACTGAGATGGGATTCCAGCCCGGCCCGGTATAGTTGTAAGCCGCAGACTCGAGTGGATGTAATTCCGCTACCTGGCTTGCAAAAGTTTTCCTCGCTTCGCCCGCCGGGAGTCGAACTAGAGATCAAAATTTTCCGGAAAACTATTGCTTGGAAAAATTTTCATACAAATTTTTCCTACTTTTCTGAGGAAAATTTCCGAAAAAAATGGAAAAAATTGTCTAAAATGTGGAAAACTTTCCATAAAAACCGAAAAATTTTCCATTTCTTCCGGAAAAATTTCCAGCTCTCCGCGATCCCTAAGTCGAACCCGGAATCCTGTTACCCCTGGCAGTCCGCTCATGAGCCCGGTTGCAGCGGTGCAGCGTTGCTGCGTCACTGTCGCCACTTTCCCCACCGGCCTTGCCGGCCTTGCCCCCGCTCAAGGCGCGCACGTCGCGCTACACAAAGAGCCGCGCGTCCAGCCGCCCCGCCGTCGGCCGCGAGGGGGCACATTCGTATTTTCCAGCCGGGTTGCTCCGGACTCGCCCCCGTCCCTTTCTCCAGTCCCGTCCCGTCCAGTCGTGTCTCGTCCCCTACGTGCCACCCCTCTTGGCCAAGTTGTTTCGCGGGCTGCTTTCTCCGGTTTTAACCCTTGCTTTACTTGGATGGGAACGGAAAGGGCAGCAAAATTTCGCTACACTCACAAAAAGGCAGCCCCTGAACAACGTGTGAGAATACAAATTTTGGAATAATATCCTTGAAAAATAACATTGGTAATTCGCCCAAAAAGTAGCTTTAGGTTAAGTTCATCACAAAATGACGCACTTACCGAAATCAGACGCTGCGGGGAACGGACTGGAAATTCACGAGCCGTGATGAGTAAGCGTTGGAGAGCGTGCACTGAAAGATAATCACTTCCTACCCACAAAGAAATCTCATCCACATCAACCTCGATCTAAAACCCAATTTGGGCTCCTCCCTAGGTTTCTACCCATTTCCCGTATTTTTAACTGAACCAACCCGCTAAGCGAGCTCAACAAGATTTACACTCCGCGCACTTCAATGAATTACCATGAAAATGCAGTGAAAAATGCATTCAATGTGAAACTTTAAATTTTGTACAACGCATTAAAATACAGGGTGTGCCACAAAAATGCCACAAACACTGTTCATCCCTAGTGCAAGGGTCATTGAAACCAAAGCCCCAACATAGCTTCTCACGTGAACGACATTGTGGCAATGGTCTCTCTGCACTCGGCCACCGCTCGGTGCACTCTACTTTACCGCCGGCCCCGGCACTGCGCGGGGCCGGGACTCGGAGCACAAAACTTATCCTATCCGGGTGGCCGCTCCGTCCACTGATTGCGCCCGTCAGGGCCGCCAGGGCCGTCACTGGTGCCAGACCCATCGAGGAAACTCGCGCTCGGGAAAGAACGAGTAGGACGAAGACTCCGAGGCCGAGTCTTGTTGACTGAGAGGCCGGCTCGAAAACTTCATCGTCGGGCTTGGCAAGTACTACTTTGGAACGGGGGAGTTTCCGACGAGGACCGAGCCGGGCCAGGGGTCGGGTTGGTCCGCGGACGAGCGTCGCGGGGCGTCGCGGGGCGTCGCGGGGCGCCGCGGGGCGCAGTGCGCGGGCGGCGGCGGGGGCGTCGCGGCGCTCCGGGCCGTGCAGCACGGTGGCGTCGGCGTCGGCGCGGCGTCGGCGTCGTCGGCGTGCCACCAAGCTCGGCGTCGGACTGCCCCGGCCGGGCCCTGCCTGGCCCTGCGCTGCGCGGAGCGCCGCCGGTTGAGCCGTGCGCCGCGCCGGTCGGGAGAGGGGTGGCCAGGGGTGGGGCGTCGCGGGGCGTCGCGGGGCGTCGCGGGGCCCGGGGGGGAGGCAAGAGGGCGCGCCGTGACGCGAGAGGGAACTGACCTGCCCCACTCCCAGACGCGTTGCGCGTCGCGCGCAGCGGTGCGAGCCGAGCCGAGCCGCGCTGCCGAGCCCGGCCGAGCCCTGCGGGGGGTCGAGCACTGGGCCCGAGCCGGGTCGGAAGAAGGGGCCGCCGAGTCAGGGCCGAGCGCGGCACGCGAGGCGAGGCCGGCGGCCCCACCAGCAGGCCCAGCAGGGCCCACCAGGGCCCACCAGACCAGCTAGGAGGTATTCAAGTTGCCGTGTTCAATTTTTCAGCCGGGGGTTCCGGGGACGCAGACGGAGGCGGGTCGGGGCGGGGGCAGGCGAGATAATCGAATCATGCGGGGGAGGAGGCACGCCACGCCACGCCAAGCCATTCCACCCCGCCATCTCTCGCTGGAGCTCAAGCCGCTGGCGGGCCGGGGCGGCTAGACGACGTTTCGCGGCGTTTCGCGGCGTCTCGCGAGGCCGCGGGGTGCAGGGCGGGTGCGCCGCGAGGGCAGCCAACCGAGTGGGACTCGCGGCCACCCTAATGGCCCGCCGACCCACCGCCAACGGCGATGGGGCAGTCAGTCTCTTCAACCCCTTTGCACAGTGCTGCTGCTGCTGTGGTCGCGACGGACGCGGACTTCGCGGACTCGATGGTCGGCACCAAGGGGAAATAAGTTTGAATTTGCTGTACAAACTTTTGAATTTTTTGAATTTTCTGAATTTTGTGAATTTTTTTTAAATTGGTCTGATAAATTCATTAATTTTTTGAATTTTATTGAATTTTTATGAATTTTTAAAAGAATTTTTTGGTCTAAAATTTTTGCTGTCCAAAATTTTAAGTTTTTCAAATTTTTTTGAATTTTTCAGAGTTCTTCAAATTTTTTGGTATGAAAAATTCATAAATTTTTTGAATTTCTTTGAATTTTTTTTTTTTTTTAATTTTGGTCTGAAAAATTCACCCTGTACAAAATTTTTTGAAGTTATTTCCCCTTGGTCGGCACGCTGTCGCCGCACCGCCTGCCCTTTCGACTCGACACGATATCGCCTCTATCGGTGCCATCCCGAGGCGGATAGAGGAGACGGATCTATGCGATCGCATCTATCGATCAGGCGGCTGCGCGCGGCACGGCCGGGGTCACGGGGTTCGGGCGGCCTGGCCAGGTCAGGTCAGGCCAGGCCAGGAGGCACGTCACTCGCAGAGGCACATACACGACTCCGTTACGGGGCCCTGTTTTCGCCGTGCCACGCCGCCACGCCACGCCGCTGCCCTATGCCGCGCAACCCTCTCGGTGTAGGTCGCGCACGGGACAAGACTGGCGCCCCCCCCCCCTCCCCCTGTCTCCCGCGCTGGTGCGGGTCAACGAACCCTTTATGGCTTCCTAGGCGGCCAGCCCGGCCCGGCCCGCACAGCGGCATGGTACGCGAGGGAAGGGCGGCCGAGGAAACGCGGCAAAATGAGGGGTGGGAGGGGGCGTTGTTCCCGGGAGCAAGCAGAGCTGTAAACAACCACCAGGCGAGCGGGGCGGGGCTGGAGGGGAAACAGGTGGTGTGTCCTCCGTGGTTCTGATTTTTCTCATTTCCAACATTTTCGTATATTAGAGTATTTTTTGCGCCTGTTTCGCAACCCTCCCCTCGGCCAGAATTAGCGATTCGCGTCATGATGAGGCGCGACGACGTCGCCCCCACGCCCCCGGCCCTCGCTCGCTTGTCTCTATTTTACGTATAAAATGGTTGTGCTGTTCGCGGAGCGCGGGAGTCAGACGAGGCAGGGAAAATAACACTAAAAGTTCTAATGTGAATCCTCCCGGAATGAGGCTCTTCATCACCACCAAGGTCCGGGGGAGTGGGGGCCGTTGGGGCGCCCCCACACCCCAGCCTCGCGGTGCCCCGTGGGACGGCCGCTGAGGGGTTCCGGAGCCCCCCCCCCCCCCCCCCCCGCGACCCCGCCAGCCGCGTGTCCCCTCGCGAGCACTGCGCTGGCTGCGGGCGGGGCCGAGCACGGCGAGCACTACGGAGACCGCGCTGTTGTTGCTGCTTTCGTTACTGGTGCCGTTTTCCTCTTTTTCGCTCGCACCGGCCGACAGGGCCGACACGACACCAGCGCGAGGGCGGGGGCGGGGCGGGGCGGGGCGGTCGGCGCGGCCAGTCGCGCACTGCTCGCACCCGCTGGATAAACATCTCCGACATTACTCGCCCATCGGCAGCGCTCCCGAGTCGGGCATGGCCAATGCAAGCGGCAAAACAAATGCCCTACAAAAATAATTTTTTTTAAAAAATTGTTGTTGCTTTTTTTAATGCCAAAAAATTTGCAATCTGTACAAAATGGCAAATTTTCAAAATATTTTTGAGCTTTTGAATTTTTGACACTTGACAGCTTGGTCTACGCACTGCCCGCCCACCGTCTAGGCCCTAGGCTTGCAGCCTCGTCGGGTCCGAAACGCCCAGAGCGCCGCCCCACCCGGACCCGAATCCGCGTTCGAACTTGCGTCGCGTGCCTGTCGCTGAAGGCCGAAGCCGGAGGAGAAGCCAGACGAAAGGCCAGAGGATTACGCGCAAGCTCGGCGAGCGGGGGCGGGGGCGGGGGGGGGGGGGGGGCTGCTTTGTGGAGGGGCCGTAATGCTCCTCTGAAAGCCGGGCCGAGGCGGCAAGAGGAGGAGCCCGGCCCGGCCTGGCCCCTGAACCACGTGAAACTGCGGGCCCCGCCTCGCCCCGGTCTGCCCAGCCATGGCCCAGCCATGGCACAGCCCCGCGCTCATCCTGCCTGAGCCCGGTACACACGCGGGCGGGTCGCGGGGCGGTCGCGGGGCGGTCGCGGGGCGCGGACAGGCACAATGCCAGCGGGCCGCGCTCCGGGTTGCCGACCCGGCCAGCGCTAGCCAGGCTAGCCAGGCTAGCTAGCGCCCGCGGACTCGAGGGTAGGCAATCCGCAGCGCACGCCTGCATCCGCTTGGGCTGCGGTGGCCTACCCCGCAGTCCGGCGGGCGGACGCGCTCTTCCTACACTGTGCGGAGCTGGGCGAGGCCAAGGCGAGGCTGCGGGCTGCATCGGACTGCCGGCCGGCGGACTCCGCGGGGGGCTCAAGCTCGGCTCCAGCGCTGCCCGCGGGGCGGGGCGGGGCGGAAGGCTGCGCCTACTGCGCCTACCGCCGTCCTGGCCGGCTGGTCGATACCGACGCAGGCCGCGCAGGCCGGGTCGGCCTACGCTGCACGGCGCAGCGCTGCCATTGCGTTGCAGCAGCAGACGGGGGTGGGCGTGTCCCGCGTGGCCGCTGCTGCGGCGGTAGTGGCGCCAGAGGGGCGGGGCGGGGCGGGCTGCAGGGGCGTAACGGCGCGGCGGCTGATGCAGTGCCCGCTGCGGAGGCTGGCAGGCTGGCCCCCATAGCCAGGGCAGGCCTCTGGCTGCCTCTGGCTGCCTCTGGCGCGGGTCCAGCGTGGAGAAGGGGAATCGCACAATTGCCCCCTTGCCCCTACCCCCTTGCCGTCCGGTCGCCGCCCATGGCAACGGACGACGTTCTAGAAAATGCACTCGCTCGTAGGGCACGCCACGCTACGCCACGCCCGGTTTCGGTCACAAACTGCCGGACCCGGACGGATCAGCCCTTGTTCCTGCGCTGAGTGGCACTGCTTGGTCGCCGCCAGCGGTCGGGCCAAGCGCTCTGCCTTTGGCTTGAGGCTTAGGCTGAAGCCGGCTGCATCATCGCGCGACGCGGCAACGTCGCGGCCGCCGCGGCCCCCCGCGGCCCCGACCGCGACGCCACGGCGCCACTGACCAGCACAACGCGCCGCGGCCGCCGCGGCCGCCGTGGCCCTGGCGGGCGCGGTGCAGCGATGCAGCCGCCGAGGCCACGCAGCGCCACGCAGCGCCACGCAGCGCCACGCAGCGCCACGCAGCCACTGGCCAGCCTGGAGGAGTAGCCGGGCGTACCCGCCCACTTCCGGCTGCGTGGCGCTGAAACCGAAAGGCCTCTCCGCCTTAAGGATCGGAGGCTGGAAATTTTTTCCGAAAAAAAAAAAATTAAAAATTTTCCGGTTTTGATGGGAAAGTTTTTCAAATTTGAGACTATTTTTCATTTTTTCCCCCAGAAATTTTCTACAGAAAAGTAGGAAAAATTCTCGGAAAATTTTCAAAACAATACTTTTTTGGAAAATTTTGATCTCAACTCCGCCTATAGCGGCCACGAGCTGCCGGCCGGGCTGCCTACCCCCCAGGCTCTGAGCACAGCGGCCCAGCCCTTAGCGAGCCACGCACTTCCTCCATTTTCGGCGCGGGGCACAAGGCTTACTGGGGGTCCTCCGAACGTGCCTGCGCAAGAGGTGCCATGTGGAAAGGGGTGGTGGGGGGCTGCTCCCCTGTGGGCGGCTTAGGGCCGAACGGTGAGGCCGCGCGAAGGGCGGGCTCGGGCTTGGGCTACCCTGGGCTACCTTTTGGGGCTCATGGAGGTAGTCGGGGGCGGTGCCCTGCTAGCGAGGCCCCTGGCAAGGCCCAGCGCCTCTTTGTTGGTGCCAACACGTTCCTTCGTTCCCCGCCTGCAGCTTTATCTCCCCGTGACCTATCCCAGCACAGCACCTGCCCGCCCTGCCCGCCCCGCCCCGAAGCCGCGCGGCGTGACTGGTTCCCTGGGTTCCCTGGCGTGCAGCCGCAGCATGTGCTACAGCCTGGCTACAGCCTGGGCTACAGCCCCGACCTGCCTCACCGGCGAGCAGTCTCACAAAACGAATGCGAGTGGAGTGCGGCGTACAGCGCTGTGCCGGCCGTGCCGGCTGCGCCGCGGCGAGGGCGTGCACAGGCCGCCTCTGACAGCACTAGACCCGGCGCGCTGTCAATAAAATGTTCGGCAAATCGAATCCCGCGCCAAAAACGCGATGACCGCGGCCTGCAGGGGCGGAGCAGGCGAGCACAGTGCGCCCACAGTGCAGCTTGGCGGGGCGTCGATGGCCGCCGGTCGGCGGTGGAGTTCGCGGGTTCGAATACCGCGCGCGTCCCCCAGTCCAATTTCGCCATTTCCGTTTCTCTTCCTCCTCCGACGACTTTTGCACAGCGTGCCGGGCGAAAGGAAAGAAGCAAGTAAAGTCTGCCTGGGAGAGCCAAGCCAGGCCGAGCCGCTCCTGGGAGCATGGTTATTCCCCTGCTTTAAGCCCCCGATGGGGTGGAAAAGAGGGAAAGGGAGAGGGGGTCCCGCGGATCAGGTAACATGGAACAAGCCACGAAGCGCGCGGGGAAGGGGTGGGATGGGGAAACGGAGAAAATTCGCCACAACGAGAGACGAATAATGGATAAGGAGGGGAGGGGGTGGAGACGGGGCAGACGGGGCCACGGGGAAGGGGCAGCGAGGTTGTGAATCCCGACTCGCTCAACTCCATCGTATCGACTTGTTCGCGTCGAGACCGAACCGACGGTCCGACGCAGCTCCGGCAAGGCCCGCCAGAGTCGACATGGACCGACTAGTTACGACGGTCCGCAGGGCCGCCGCAGGGCCGCCGCAGGGCCGCCGCAGGGGCGTCCAATGGCTGGATTTACGAGCCAACTTCTTCCCCCGCTGCACTGCTCGCGGCGAGCCGCGCTGCCACCGCTGGCTCGATCTGGCTAACGTCGACCGACGACCTCGCGGCCCTCGCGGCCCCGCGGGGCGGGGCGGGGCGGGTGCCTCGCGTGCGTAGCCGGCTCGTAGTAAGCTGAGCCATGCCTCGGTGGCGTGCGGCCGGCGCTCAGGGCCAGGGTGGATGTCGCGCTATGTCGCGACGTTATTCGTTTGTTTCCCCGCCCGGCGGCCCGCGGGTCGACGGCCTGCCCCGCCCCGCCCCGCCAGGCTTGCTGCGCGCTGGCGCGTATTTTCAGACGGTCGTCGCTCCCATGCCCCAATTACGGGCGGGCCGGGGCGGGGGGCGCGGCCTTCTGGCTCGGTGCGGCGGGGGCTGGGTAAGCGACTACTGTACTACTGAGCGCGGAGATATAACGCCGGCGAGACCCCTCGCCTTGGGCCCCTAGGGGGGCCGCCGCCCCGCCCCCGCCACACCCTGTGGCCTGCGGTGGCCAGTGCGGTGGCCGACGACGAGGACGGGGCGAGAAAGCATTTATATCGCTTGACCTGACCCTCCCTGCCTGGCTGCCTGGCTGCGCCGCCTCTCCAAGCCACCCTCGGTCCGGCCCGGCCCCTCCCTCCCCGACGGACGCGTCGAGCGGGCGACGCCCTTACCGACCCGCCCTTCCCCGGCCTCCCGCCCGCCCCGCGGAAGCACTCCACTTTTACGACAGAAATTTCGCGAGATCTTTGTTTGGGGCAGCGCTGGGCGGTGCTGGGGCTGCTGCGAGGGCGAGGGTAGCGAGCGGCGACGCGGCCAGGCAGGGTAGGCCCGCCCGCCTCGCCGGCTGCGCAGCGTGTGGCCTACCCTCCGATGGTAAGGCGCTAGACGCCATGCTGGCACCGCGGTGGGTCCGGCCCGGCCTCGGCGCTGGGGAACGGGGCTAGGCCTGGACTAGGCCGTCGCGCCGGCTCTGCTGGAGGGCAACCAGAGCAACGCGACTCCGCGGCCAGACGCTTAGCGGGCTGCCGCGGAGTTGGGGCCTGGGGGCCTTGCTGGGGGCCGCGACCGAGCTCTTATTGCCGGGCCGGGTTTCACCTTCCACTGCCGTCGCGACCCGCACCGGGCTGACGGGGCGGGCCAGGCAGAGCCAGGCAGAGCCCCCTTCCAGGCGGATTCGATGGCCGGGGGCGGGATGAGGGTTGGACGCTGGCTTCGCTGCGAGGGGTACACCAATTCGGAAAAAGGGGACAATTCATAGTGGGATCGTGTATGACTGTGGCTGGATTGTGGTGATTGTGACGATTGTGACAGTGGCGCCGAAACGGGGTGCGCATTTGCGCACCGTGAATCATGGAAAGGGGGATGTGTAAGAGGAGGAAAGGGGGAGGTAAAAGGGACAGAAGAGGGAAGGAAAAGGGAAAGAAAGAAGGAGGAAAAGGGAAAGAAAGAAGAAGGAATAAAGGGAGTGAAAAAAAGAGAAGAGAGAGCTAGGAAAGAAAAAGATATTCCGGAGGGAGGTTTTCGGAAAAATGGGGGAGGTTCGTACCGTGCTCAGGAAGTTTCGGCGCCACTGGGTTTTGTGACAAAATAACAACGTTTTTACTAAAGCTATTTGTAATTTTGGAATAAAATTAAAAACTGGAAATTGGCTGACGGTCTGCTCGCTGCTTTTTGTTCAGTCAAAAGGTGGTTCATTTTGGCCCGGTCGATGCAGATTATGCTGATTGTGTGATTGTGTTTTCTGAAAAAGTGATTGTGGACCGAAAGGGCCAATGATCGTGTCAAGTGGTGGAACCCCTCGCTTCGCTGTCGATTCGCAGTCGCAAATCGGGACCTCATCTCACTCCAGCGAGCCTGCCCTGGCGGGGCCCTGGCCGGCCACAGCCCACGCCGCCACTGGTTCACCTCGGCCACAAGGCTGCGGCCTGCAGCGCTGCAGTCGCTGCAGTGCTTTCGGCGCGGCGACAGCCTGGCCGACGACGCCCTGCTGGGCCTGCTGACGCCGCCATGGCCGCTGCGCTGCTTCGCCCGAGCGCAGCGGCGTTGCCGGTCGCCGTCGTCGAACCCGCTTCGCACCACGCCCTGCACAGCCATGCACCTCTGCACAACGTCCCGGGCCTCGCCGCCCCACCTTAGAGAGTCTCTCTACCCCACCTCGGCGACGGCGGGGGGCCGCGTCCGCGGTGGCCGCGAACGCTGCCTCGTCGATTCGGACGCCGACGCCACGGCGCACCGAGGCCCCCCTGCGCTCCCTCGCGTGCATTCTTTGAACTTGCAACAGCGGCGGCGCGGCCACGGCGCGCGGCCACTGCGCGCGGCCAGGCTGCACCGCCGCCCGGCCCCTCCCCGATGCAGGGAGTACTGACCGAGCTCAAGGCTGATGCCTGCGCCGCCTCCTCCCCCTCCCTCCTGCTTGCGCCGCTCTCCTCCTCTGGTGCCCTCCCCCCCCCCCCCCATCCATCTCCCCTCACATAACATCGTCCAGATATCGCTCCTTAAGGCCCCTGGTCGCGGTCGCCACTGCCACCCCTACCCACCCCGGCGGGATGGCCGCGGCTAGGCGGCTAGACGGCTAGACCGTCCGTCTGGGTCTGGAGCGTTAATCCCCCACCCCGAGGGAGGGGGAGGAAACTAGCCGCGTTAAAATTCCGCCCGCCAACAAGAAGTAGCAGGGTGTCGCTAGCCAGCGCTAGCGCACGTACGCTCCCTGAGGTTGCCAACAGTCGGGTGCTAGTTGGCTAGGCGGGGCGGGGGCCGGGCCCCGGGGGGTCGGGGCGTCGCTGCTGGAGTCGGCCTGCCGCCTGCGTATCCGCTGCCAGCCTCCCAGCACTAGCGAGCAGGCCGTGCCCTGGGCTTATGGCCCTCCCTGGGCCGTAGGCAACCCGGCCGGCACGCGATAACACCCCGGCCTTAAATCCGCTGATAACCCACTCTGGCCAGGAGAACACTCCGCCGCGGTGGGGCTCTGCGGGTTGCCTACCCTCGCAGGCCGAATGTAGATACGCCCCTGTTGCACGCACACCTCGAGCCGCCGCCCCTAGCCGCCTCCGGCATCCGTCTCCCTAGCTCGGCAATATAGCGCTGGGCTCGATGTGAGCACCAGGGTGCACAGCGCGAGAACAAAGGACTGTCGCGGCGCGGCGAATCAAACAGCGGCGGCACCGCCCAAGGCACCGCCGCGTCGCGTCTTTGGAGTCGCCGGCCCTTTTTGGCATGGAAAAATCTGCGGGCTCTGTCTGCGCGGAGCAGAGCAGCGCGTGCAGCGCTACAGCAGCTTCCTGTAGCGGGGGCGGCGCAGGGCGGCGGCGCCCGGCACCCCGCCCGGCCCCACCCCTCCCCGCTACCCGCGAGACACCTCCGGCCCGGCGCAGCCCTGGCGCAGCCCACCCCTTCGGGCGTTGCCCTCTTCCTTCTCCAAGTCTTAGGGCGCCACCCTTCTTCCCACCCCGCCGGCGCCGCCGCAACCGCCCGCGGCCCGGCGCGCCCCTGCACCACCCGAGGCTTGGCCGCCGACAGCCGGCCCCGGCTTGGCCGAGCCGAGCCGGCCGAGCCGAGGCCGAGACGGTGCAAGGGGGCTCCTCGTGGGTGGACGGGAGGCCTGGGATGCCGCCCGTGCAAGAGAAGGAAGGGCGGAGGCCTGCCCGAAGCCAGGCCGCTAGGCCCGCGAAGCCCCTGATCCCAGACTTGTGGCTCCCTAAGCGACCACCCATGGCTATGACGAGGTCAGGGCGACCTCAGCCAAGTGCATAAAAATGAAAAAAAAAAATGGAAAAAAATTTTTAAGAAAACGAAATTGTTTTAAAAATAATAATTACTTATTTTTACAAAATTAATTTTCTCTCATTCAAATTTTATCAGAGGTTTCATAACGAACGACGGCTACACTTCACACGGGACTTATCATCCCCGAACCAAAAATGAGACTCGATAGTAATTGCAACGAGAGTGCCGTATAGGTTTAACCGGCCCGCCGGCGCGAGGTGGGCTGTACCAGGCCTGTACCGCGCCGAGCGGGTCGGGGCCGGGCAAGGCCGGGGTCGGGGCGCCGGGGGCAAGGCGGCCCGCAGGGCCTTACCGCAGGGCCGTCGGTGGCCGTCCCCCGGCCCGGCCAACTTGCCTCCGCGCCGCCGCCGTGGCCTCTGCCAGGCTCTGCCAGGCTCTGCCCAGCCGGACTCGACCCGCGGCCAAACTCGCCCGGTGCAAGTTGGGCCCGACAAACACCAAGTTTAATGCACGCCACCCGAATATGGGCTAGGCGATGGCACTGCAGCAGGGGTACTTACTCGTAGCGGCCAGGCCCAGGGCGGCAACTCCAGCTCAGCTAAGGACCAAGTATTCTGGAACAAAAAGAAAATAAAAAATATAGGCCTAAGAAGATAAAAATTATTGACGATTTTTATGATGCCATTATGCCTCTCCCAGTTCCCCTGTTGTTTGAAAGTGCTACGGTTGACGAAATAAAAATTTTAATTCACATTGTCGAAAAATGAGCACTTTGGGGAGTGCTGTTGTCGCCGCTACCCATTCCATTCCATCCTGTTCCATTTTTCCGGCTGGAGGCAAACCGGGCTTCCAACCCCCCTCTCGAAATTCCTCCCCCAATTTGCGACCATCGATTTTCCCCTTGTCTGGGGGCCCCGCGAGGCCCCGCGGACTGCCACCCCGCCCCGCCCCATCCGCTACCCCCGAACTTCCCCTTCCGGCCCTCCCTTCTTTTTTCCCATGCGGATGCGGTCGCCGAGGTGACGGCGGATTCGCGCGCCGGGTGTGAGCCGGGGGTGGGGGCGGCCGGCGGGGCGGCGAGCGGCGCGCAGAGGGGTGGGGGAGGGTGCGGGTGAAGGGGCGCGCCGGCTCGGGGCGCGCCGGCCGGCGGCGCAGACGACTCGCGATCAATACCGGCCTTGTTGTGTCTGCCGCCGCACGCCGCCACGCGAAAGGCCCTTGATTTTCATCTTGATAAAAATAAATTGGCCCCGGTGTCGGTGTCACTCGGTGTCACTCCACCCCCGCGGGATGGGCGGGGCTGCTAGGCTGAGCCCCGGAGTCGGCGGGTGGCGAGACACCGCCAGCCTGGCGCCAGCCGCGCACCAGGTGGCAGACGCGGCGCGCCAGGGCCGCCAGGCCCGCGTTCCAGTGCATCGCCACACCGCGACATCTCACATCACGTCATCAACGCACCCACACGCCAGGCTGACGGCGCAAAAATGGGGTACCTCGGTGCTAACATTCCGTAGCCCTCCCGCTACTCCTAGAGGCGCCGTGGAGGTAGGCAGCCAATCCAACAGGGCTGCCGGACGGGCAGCCGCGCGCCGGGCGCGGACGCACCCCTCGGACCTACACGGTCTAACCCTCGGATGCGGATTACCCGGAACCGGCCGGCGGCGGCCTGGGCCGCGAACTCCCTGACTTCGGAAACTTGTTCCAGCCTTGCGCAACGGGAGAAAAATTTGCCCATGCCGGGGCGCGCTGTGCTGTGGGTCGAAGTGGCGGCGGCGGGACGCGGGGCGGGGCGGGCCCGCCGTCCGGGGGTGTGAGGCGAGGCGGAAGGGGGTTGGGGCTGGGACGCGGAGGGGTGTGCCAGGGGGTGCCGGGCCAACGCCAGTTCGGAGTAGGGTAGGGTAGCGGCCGCGCCGGGGCCTCGCCGGGTTGGGGGCCTCGCCCGGGCCATGCCCCCATATTTTACTGGGGCCCCTCCCGGACGGCCAGGATCCGGAGGACACTGTCATCATATCTCCGAGTCTGCTTCCCCCCCCCCCCCCCCCGCCCTTGCCCAGGCAGCAGTAACTTGGCCGGCCACCCCCGCCTCGCGGCCCTCCCCGCCGACCGCGACAGAAATTTCATCACCGCTGGGCATTTTGGGGTGACAATGCAGTGCACTGCCTGGCAGCGGCAAGGGGAAACTGCTTTCAAAAATTTTAATTCAGCAATGTTAAAAATTCCTATGGTTACTACACTGCTAAAGTACTGTGCACCAAAATGCACAAGCATACGATGCTGCATAATGAAACTGATGATAAAAACTGCAACATTATGTCATTTTGACATAAACTGGGGATAACATATACTATTGCAGATTGAGAATTAGAAATCCTCTAAGATTTGGAAAAAAAATGCAAGTATCACCAACCATAAAATGTGAGCAAATGATGCCAATAGTCCATGAGATGATAAATTGAAATTTTAGAATTCTAATATTCTGTAGGATTTAACATTGCCAACATGCTGCACACCAAAATGCACAAGCCTACCATGCTTCAAAATGCTACAAAAATGCTGAAAAGCTGCAAAAATAATCTTATCTTAAAATATACTGGACAACATTTATGATTGCGACGTACAAATTGGAGATCCTCTATTGTTTGAAAAACATGCAATCATCACCAACTATAAATGTGAGCAAAAATGCAAACAGTCTGTGAGATGATAAATTGAAACCATAGAATTCCAATATTCTGTTGGATAACACGTAAATGTCACATGCCAATTAGTACATGCAGATGTTCCTCCTTGGCAACCCTATCCACCATTTGTTAGCTTCATAAAGTTGGGTGATCTAGGGTAACTAACAGGATGCATCAAGTTACTTCAGTAATTTTAAAGTTTCAAAAATTCAAGTGAGTTACCATGTATGGTAATTCATACAGAGCATATGGTGTGTAGAAGCTATTACAGAAAAGCATCCTAAACCCAAAGACAGGTCTGCTCTCATAAGGAATGAGCAGATTCTTATTCATAACCACTGGCAGTTATAAATTAACGAATCCTCAGAAGTAGAGGAAATACGACAATGGGCGAGTCAAGTCTGGCCAGATTTGTTAACTAATTGGGGTTGGAATCTAAAACATGTTATGGAACGAGATCCAGGGTACTTGAAGATTCAGGAGTACATTCAGTAATCAAAATAACATTTACAAAAGGAGTGGTCAGCAACAAGCATCCGCAAAGCAATAACAGCTCCAACACACTCACCTTGTTGACGGTCTGGAGGAACGCTCTACAAATAATGACACTTGGAGGGCTTCTTCAAGAACACTATTGTGAAGGTAGAAGCTCTTATTGATGGGCGTCATAGTAGAAACTTCTCTTACTTCAGAGGAAGCTTGCTGAATTCTTGCAATGGCTTTCTACTCAGCCCCCCTTTAAACAATCCATTCTTAAAAGTTCACTTTCAGCATGGCATTAATCCCTAATGGGGAATCATTAGGCACAGATGTTAGGCCTACGTCTATTCAAGTTTTGGATAACTGACAACAAAGTGACAACAATAAACACGAAACCGTTTGTTGGGGCAGGTTGTTGACATCCTTCCCTCCTTTACAGTCAGGGGTGGCAACACGCTCGTAAGGTACGGTGACAGCACAACTCCCATAAAATATGGTGCTTCGATATGCTGCAATACTGCTGCAGGAGAGTGGGGAAATTTGCAGTTCGGTTCGGCTACAGGTTGCAGAAGAATGAAATCCGCGTGGATGACATTTGACAAGTGGAGATTGGCAGCATTGGCAGAAGCTATTTATGTTGTTGTTTGAAGGCGCCAAAGGCAGCCAAAGGGCGCCGAACGGGCCAAGGCAAGGTGGCAAGGCCACGGCTGCAGGCTTGCCCCCACCCCAGCTGCCTCTCTAATTTTTGGCTCCGACTTTGAATGAGCGCGCCAACACGGCCCAAACTCGCCCAAACTGCTTCCGCAACTACCATCGACCATACGCTATCGCTTGCGGTGTAGGTTTGTAAGCGTTAAGCCCATGGCAAGACACATCCATAAGACGAAGTGCGATAGCCGCGCGTTTGCATTTAGCCGAGATAACATCGAATTACTCAAGTCATGATGGTTATCAACCCCAAATCGGTGTCGCGCTTCGCTGTCTTTCTAATTTTTTTTTTTTTTTTTTTTTTTTTTGCAGATTGCGCTATTGGAGTTGAGTAAGCGACTAGCCCCAGAGGATATGCCAGGGAATCGGTATCGCGGTCCCCCAAGGAGCCAAAGCCTAACCCAGTCCCTCTGCCGCCCCTCTTCCGCTACCGCCGCCGAAGCGCGCCCCCTGCAGCCCGTGCAACCCTTCGGCCCCGGCGGGGATCCCGTCTGCGGGGGACCTGCCCCGCCCGTCCAGCCCTATCCTACCGCACCCCGCCCCCGCCCACGCCACCGCCTCCGCCGCCCGCCCCCCGCCTCCCCGATCAATACCCTCGCAGCCTCGGGAGGAATCTTCGGGGGCTGACGTCCTCGTTCGACCTGGTCCAACGTCGCGCGCGTGTCGCCCCGACGTCGCCGGGGCGAAATGCACGTGGCCGCCAACCTTGGCCGATCCACTCCGGCGACCCCGCCGGCAACCCCTGCCCGCCCCTGCCGCCTGGTCAAAGGAAGCGCCGGACCAGCCGCACGACGCGACCCTGACTGGGGGTAGCGGGCTGGCAACCCTCACCCTACCCTCCACTGACACTGTGACTGAGCACTATGCACTCGGACCAAGGCCGCAGTGGTGGCCGCACCCCCGGCCCGGCTGTACACTCGCATCGCACGTCCGGTGACAGCTGCGACCCCGTGCCCGTGCACTGCCCGTGCACTGCCCGTGCCGACCCCTGAGGAGGCCACGGGTCCGAGGACTGCGAAGGTGGCTCAAGACCATCGCTGCCACGGGCAGGGCGGGGCTGTCCTTGTCAGTGAGCAAGGGCTTATCGGTGCGACTGCACTGGAGGGCGCGTGGCAGAGGCCACTAGCGCACCGTTGTGCCGCGCCGACGTGGAGGGTCGAGGTGTGCGGAGACGGGGTGTGCGGGACCGCGTCGAGCTGTGGTTCGGGGCACCCGCCCAACCCAACCCGTCCAACCCGCCGAGATCCCAGGGGTCCACGACGGTCGGGTGTTGCCGGAGCCAAGCCGCGTAGCCGCCTAGCCGTGGTGCTGTGGTGTCGGGGCCGTCGGGACGGGGTGGGGTCGACGACCTCCCGGGCGGCCGCCCCATCTCTGGCGCCGCCATCCCCCACGGCCGCCCGGGAGCTCCTAGGCCGCCGAAGAGCCGCGGATGGGGAGGCGACGAGCTGTTGAGTCCGCGGTTGACACGTACTCGTCAGCAAGCGAAATAAAGAGCGAAAGGCAATCAACAACCAAACATCTTCATTAATTTTATTAATTTTTTTTTTTTTTTATTTGTTGAGGCTGCCTCTCTCATCGTTTTGAGTCTTTCTGAACTTTGCTGCTAATCCTCGCCGGCACGGGCCGCAGCCCCGGCCACGATCAGGATAACTGCGGGCCGGCCGGGGCAGGCCAGGGTGCGGCCGCGGACGGAGTTTGTGCCGCGGGCGTGGCGCTAGCGGAGCTGTTGGCACAATTAAATTATAACTCCTACCCACCCCGACCCGGCGAGAAAATTCGGGTGGCAGCCGCGGGCCGCGGGGGCGCCGCATCCCCGCCCGCCGCCCTTCCGCCCTTCCAACCCTCCCTCCTTCCTTCGTCGGCGCTGCGCCCAGGCTGCGCCCAGGCTGCGCCACCACCAGCACGGTCCGGCGACGGCGAAGGGGCTTGGGCCAGGCTTGGGCCAGGCTTGGGCTAGGGGGCAACGAGGGGTTTGTTTGGGTGGTTGCTGCCGTGTTTCTCCGAGGGGTGGGTCGGGGCGGGGGTGGGCACGAGGCATTGATCCCAAACGGAGACGGCCCGGCCCTTCCCCGGTTCGCCCAGCCGTCTCGAGGTCTTGGTGGGAGCCGGCGAGACGGCCTCTTCTCTTCCCCGCCCCGTCTCCTCTGCCTCCCCTTCGCGCCTTTCTCTTCCTGCAGGATGTGGCATTCGGAGGGGGAGACACTTTCCGAGGACTGGAGGGTGGGCAGGACCCGGCAGGGTCGGCTAGGCTCCAGCGCGCTCATGATGCTGGCCAGATATGAGGGCCGATAGGGCAGGCTTGGTTTCACGGTGTGCGCGGATACAGCTTCCATATTTCCACAAAACAGCGCGACAAAGGAAAATTGTTAAGTTGCATCCGGTAAGGTCTGAAGCTGGTCGCTAAGCCGTATGCAACCAGGGCTAGGGCATGGCAGGGGCAGGAGAGGGCCCAGCCAATGGGCCCAGCCCACGGCTTTGCCAGGGGTGGAAGAGGCCACGGGGCGGCCCTTTGTCAAGCGCGGGCATTGCAAGCGACGGGGCTCGCCGAGGCTCGCAGTGATCCGGATCAAAACGGGTCAATCGACTCTTTTCAGGAGAGGCTTGGCTGCTTGCTCTGCGGAGGAGAGGAGGGGTCCGCCGCTGCCTTCTGACTTGACATGTGCGTGCACAAGGTCGGACCTACATCGGGCCTGCCGACAAAGACGTATCTCCTACCCTTTAACATGTGACAGATACGTCTTTTTTGGCGAGCCCAATGTAGACCTAGCCTTGTTGCACGCACACGTCGGACTCTGAGCAGTGCCAGGTCGAGCCTGGAGTGAGGCGAACCGTCGAGCTTGCAGGGACCGCAATCAATCAGAAATCGAGCATTCCCGGAGGACAGTGTCCAGAGGGCCAATTGGAGCCTCTAATCTGGTGCACGCCATGAAGGCCATGAAGCCAGCGCCACGAGCGCCCGACACTCCGTGGCAGGGGGAAAGCCTAGGGCGCTGAACGCTCGGCGGACAAGCTCGAATTAGGTTCAGGTCACTGAGGTCAGCCCTGTCCCTACATAATCCTGCTTTGACAAAAACTTAATTCCATTTTTTTTTTGGAATGCCGTGTCTACCATTTTAAAAGACGCTGAAGGCCGCTCTCTGCAGATTACAGTGGGCATTTGGCCCACATTTGGCACTGGCCGGTTCCACGATTCGTACACCACGTGCCGTGAGGGCTGGTCTTCCCTTTACACCTCAGGCACTAGCCGTAGCCGTCCACACCAACCCGCGGAATCGACAGCAAACATGCTGCAGCGCGGACGAATTTCCTGTCTGGATGGTTCAGAAAGGCCTCCAAGTCGTTTGCTTTGGCCGTCTTCTTTTCAGCACGTCTGGCGAATCGGTACTTAGGAGTGTAGGCGGGAATCAAACAACAAACGAAGAAACTACTGAGGAGCCCTTGGCCATCGCAACGGTGAGCTTTGGTTGTTCTCGTTGAGTCGTGGTCGTGCGGGCAAGCTGGAAGTAGCTGGAAGCTGGAGGCCACTGGAGACAGTCGTCTCCCCAGCTCATTCCGAATAATTCCAAAGTGCGCGCCGGGCAAAGCGCGCGACGCACAGCGTCCCCTTGCGGCTAGACTCGCAAGCTGTCGCTGCCGCCGTCGTGATGCACGACGATCGCCATCTTGCAGGAACGCCGAGCCACGCTGGCGTCACCAAGCTCTTGTCCCAAGATGAGTGATTCCTGAGGAAGCTTATACCGCGGTTTTTACTCCTGATTAATGGCTTAAAGTTGATCCTGTGATCAGCTCAACTCGAGAGAACGACGGCGTAGTCACTGAAGGTAAGGGAGTAGCCGCTTCGGAGCGCTCGTTAGTCATATTTTCATATTTTTCAAGACACCCTGCATCCTTATGATTGCAACTTCAGCCATTTAACAATGGTATAGGATGGTAGGAGTAGCCTTGAACCAACGCTGCTCTCTGCGGTCACGCCCGCCATCGCATTTATTCTATACTTATTTAATTTTTACTTTCAAAACGAAAGCGTCTTGCCGGTCGGATTCAGGTTTTGATCTACTGTGAAGTCGCGGCTTTGTTTTTCTCTGTTTTGTTCACGAAAGTCCACCGGCTTCATGGAAGCATTTTTCTTGAAGCGTAGTTGACTAGTCCCGTGGTTATCACTGTATTTACATGGTTTGAAATGAAATATATGCGTACCTTTCTACTGCAGTATGTGATCAATATTTAGAATTAGTCATAAAGATGCTTAAGTCTTTGCATGGGCTGAGGGCCAAGGGAAGAGTGACTTGCCTCCTTTCTCCTATAATTGAAGCTCTCTTAATTTTCCCACTCATCTTAATTTTTCTGGGAGCCATGAACCTGTAACTGCAACTTTCTTCTGAACCAACTGAATATTTTAGAAAATGCCTACAAAAATTTGTGTTGCATCCCTGCTCTTTAATGGATGTGATGACAAAGAAACATCCAAATCACTTTAAGTCAAAAATTAATTTTAGGTTATTTTTGCAAGCATTTACCTTTTTTTACAGCATGCCCTCTTTATTTATTTTCTCTGTCTTATTTTGTGTGTTAAAGGTATCAAAGATGTTAGGATCTCAGCAATTTTGTGTACGATGGAATAGTTACCAGACAAATCTGCAGGATGTGTTCCCAAAACTTCTCAATAGTGAACACTTTGTGGATGTTACGTTGGCCTGTGAAGCACAAATGATAAAATGTCATAAGGTAAGGCTTTAAGAGCATATCTGTATTTTTTCACAGCCCCATGCATAGTTTCTAATGTTATTTCTTTTTCCAATTTGGGTTCACAGGTGGTACTGTCAGCTTGCAGCACATACTTTGAACAATTATTGGTTCAAAATCCTTGTCAACATCCAATTATTTTTATGAAAGATATGAAGCATTGGGAAGTACAAGCTTTAGTAGATTTTATGTATAAAGGGGAAGTTAATGTCACCCAAGAGGAAATATCTACACTTCTTAAAGCCGCAGAGGCCCTACAGATAAGAGGGTTATGTGGTGCTGACCGGCAACAAGATAGTAATGCAGTCAGTTTACCCCCTGAAACTACAGTTTCTGACAGTGGTATGTTTCTGTTCTGTACAGATGAAGTATTTTATCGTTTATTGGTTACATATTGTGTATTGAATGCCTAGGAGGAAGAGAAACCCCACCACCTAAAAGAAGAAAATTCCCAGAGCAGCAATCAGAACGGACTGAACGAAGAGAAAAACAACAGCCTGGTGCACCTACCTCTAAACAATCAAATGCTAATGCGGGCCCTTCAGTATCTTCAACACCCTCTTCATCTAGCAATGATTTATCATCAGTGCTAGCAGGATCTGGGTCTGTGACAGCCTCTGTTACCTCAACACCTTTTAGAGATTTGGAACGGAATAATTCTGCAAAAGACAGTCATCCAGAAGATGCCTCTGACAGAGTAAGTGCTCAGATATCTGTTCATAAAATTGTGTGTTTCTGAATGATGTCTTACTTTGCTTTCTTATTGTCTTTCAGTCTAATATTAAGAGAGAGCATGTAGATCAAGATGATTCCTATGTGGAAAATGATGAAGATTACAACTCATTTGATTTTCAGGTAATTGTTTAAGTTAGATCTTCTGCTGCTGTTTACTTTATTGTCAATATCAGTTCCAGTTATTCTTAATCGATTGTTTTGTATTTGTCTACTGTAGGATGATTCTAACAGCATGAATCCTGATATATCTATGCCAACCTCACCTCTAGATCAAGCAGGACCATCTGGAATGCCCAGCATGCAAGAGTCCAAGCCAACTGCAGGTATGTTTCAAAAAAACTATTCTTTATTTATGGGAAGAGCAGTTGATCAAGGCCAGTACATAAATTTCTGATTTTGAAGCTAGTATTAAACAATTATTTTTTTTTTGGAAAACTATTCAAATTTTTTATTTGGTTGTCATATAATTCAGCCCTATTTTCCTGACTTATGTCAACAATTTTCAGCTCTTTCAAGAGATTGATGTAGGTTAATGGCTGATGTCAAAGTATTTTATTGCTTCACTGGTGGATAAGGTCAACTGCACTTCCCCTATCACAGGGAGAGGTAGCAAACAGTCCGTCTCTTTTAAAGTCATCTTTGGCCAGCTTGTTGCGACCTTAATTGCAATAAATCCATGAAGAAATTTGCCTGCATAAATTTTATTGTCAGCATTTTTAAAATTTCTTTTTTTGTCAACTGTCTTGCTGTATGCCTAGTTTTCTTTGTGTAAAGTTACTATGCACATAAGACTCAAACTGCCAATCTTTGACAGCTCTAAATCCTGACTCAAATTTAAATGCATAAGACTCTTTGCTGCCTCCATGTCTAGTTTTAATTTATTTAAAATCTTATACATTCAATAATCATGAAATTATCTATTTACTTTATTTCTCTTGTGTTGATCTTGTCCTGTGGGTTGTATTTTGGTCACTAAGGTTTTGGGTGAAAGTGAGGTAAAAATCATTGAACTTATCTGTGTACATTTAGTGTCATCCTTTGAAGTTGGATCCCTTGAAGCACTCCCTGTCATGCTTCTTATGTTTTTGTACTTTTCTCACTTCAAAGTGGTGAAATGGCATTGTAGCAAGGATGTGGCTCTCTCTCTATTTGTCTCTTAAAACAAACTATTCTTCATTTTGTGTGTAGTGTCTGTGACAATCAGAACCACATCATTGCTAGATTCCTCTTGTATTCCATTCCACACATGCTTGTAGGTGAAAGTAAGAGGGTTGGCTGATCCTATTGCACTGCTTGTTGGATCCAATGAAAACACTGTACTGTAGCCAAGGGGAGCTTGGGGCTCTTGATCTTCATTCGTCTGTTTGATTTGTATTGTATTTGTACTTCATGGGCATGTATGTATTGTATTCTTTAGTTGTAGTGTATGGCCTGACCATATACAGGATCTGTCTATATTCTCCCATCTCATAGCGAAGCTATCTTCAATGTCAACTTAATCAGAACTATTTCGCCCAGCAAGTTTTCATTAGGATGGTTAGTTGGTGGGATATTTTGAACTTATTTGATGAAGTTTGAGCCTTTTCTGAGGAGGGGGTTCAATTTTTACCACGTGATTTGAAGACTTGAAATATCAATCAGGAAGATATTGGAGAAACATTTATCTTGGAAACTGAACACAGATTACCGGTATCTGGTATATTTTTTGAAAACGAAGAATTAAAGACATCATCGACTATTTGGATCGTGTTTTCTCCTATGTCTCATGGTAAGTTGCCATCATTATTTTCCTATGACACCTCTGTTTTTTGCTGCAGTAGTTAAATGGCTTCATACTGTCGTGTGCCTTCAGAGTTCTTACCATATTTAGGGTTGGGTTTCATCATAGTGACCATAGTTTTCTTCCAATATCTGTTTTCCCTCCTAAAGTCATGTACTCTGTAATTTGGGTTCTTGGCTCATATGTACTACTTGTTACCTCACGGTTTGGAGAAACTGAGACAAATGCTCGAGTATGGGTGTCTTCCAAGTTAAAATAAGCTTTTCACTGTCTCACTTCTAACTAAACAATTAACTTTGATATTGACATCTTGACATCATTTGAATGTCCAGTTGGACTCTTTGGACCTGACTCTCCCCTATGAATATATTGTGGGTGAGTATAACCCTTACGAGGTGCCTTCAAATGATATATCTTGATCTGAGTGCTATGTAACTTGTTGAATTTATGAAGACTCCTTGTAAGAATTCAAGAATTCTAAACATCACCACTTAAGAAGACTGATGCAGAGAATTTTGCAGCCAATTTTGTCCCAATTTTAATCATGTTTGGTACTCCTGCCATTATGTGCTCTGTCATCAAAATCTCATCCGACCTTTATGACACCATCTCTCTTCTTCCTGGGAATGTGATTCGATAAATTTGTTACTAAGTAATCATTCTTGTGGTATTTGCACACTAAGGTTGCTTTGAACTGTCATGCATTGATATTTGTAAATGCTGCATGCTGACATTTGTATTATCTATTATTATGATCTGAGCTCATGCTTTTTAAAACTACTGGTAGCTTGATAGCTCTCATTTCTCTCAACTTTCAGAGGAAGCTGGCTGCTTTTTTAATTCATTCTCAGTTGGCCTTTATTTTTTTGGCATACAACTTAGGACCTTGGATTCAAGTTGGTGTGCTCTTATGTGATTTCTTAGGCAGCCAACCTTCATTGTTATATTCTGTTCCAGTATGGTCAACACTGTTACCATCACTTTATTCTGTTGTATAGTGGCCCCAATTAAGTGGCAGGTCTGAGTATATTTTTTGTAGTAAGCATCTTGTCTGGGCCTAGCTTGATGATGTTGTCTTGGATGCAGGTGTTGTGCAGAGGGTGGGTTTGGGACGTTCCCCTGCTCGTCCATCTTGGCTGCCTCCAAGGGTCGCTGCCATTGATCAGCTCAGCATTGTTCCGGATTCTCACAAAATGATGGCTCATATGTCATTTCAAGGAAACTCACAATTTGATGGAGGGATTTCAAGTCTTATTCAAGACTCAACTTGTGCAATAGACATGACTGACTTAAAATTTCCCTACTGTGTAGAAGATAACAATGTGCTGGAAATACCAGGTGGACCAGTGGATTTAGTTGACTGTCGCAGATCCCGAATCAGCAAATCACACTCTGAGGAGGAAAAGCGTGAGAGAAAACTAGTTTTAGCTCGACTTAGACAAAGGCGCTTCCGTGAAAAGATGAAAAGGCTGCATCATGTGCGCCATCAATGACATCTCTGTTGTGGGAATGAGAGCTTCCTGGTTTCAGGTTTCTTTTGAAAACATTAAATTTGCTCATTAGGATGTGTAATGCTACTCCATGCCATGTTCTTGATTTTGTTGAAGATGAAATGTCTAGATGGAAAGAACTCTTTTTAGGGTGGGAGCGTAGCTGATGTGCCAATGCTATTGTACCTTTTCTCCAACCTAAGGGCATTTGCAGTGTTTCTCAAGATTTTATTTGGAGTGTGAAACTTCTTTTCCAATAACAGGAATATGATTTTTCCCAAACCAACTATTCCGCTATTTCTTAGCTATTACTTTGCATGTTTTCTGGATACAATGTGAAAGTATTTCCAGCATTTGTCAGAAAATTCTTGCCATGTGAACTTACAATTGCCTTCATGTATGGTATCTAACATTGTCTGGATTAAGGGGAAGAAAGAAGATTTTAGATATTTACAGAGGGGCTAAGTGACTCACCTGACTTGATCTCTATGATTGGTTTTTCTGGTGCTTTATATTTCCTGATTCAGCTGGTGCTTCATATTGAAAGGATGGGCTCTTTTCGTTCATATAAGAAACTTTTTGAGTCATTTTCATAAGATCTCACAGATGGGTATCAGAGAACTTCGTAACAACTGGTTGTGATAGTCATATAGGCCATACTTGTGCATTAATTCTTATTGAGCTTTTCAGTGTAGTGATAAGGTGAAAAGTGATGCATGTATAGGTATTTTTGTCTATTTTGTACCTTGAAAAACTCATGTTACATTAAAGTTTTTAAATAAAAGGATCTGTTTTATTCATTGAACCTCTTGTAGTTATGCCATCACGTAAGAGGAAGTTCAGAGGGACGTAGGGCCTTCGAAAACAAGCCTCCTTCAGTATTTGGTTCCCTTGTGTAAACTTTGAATTGGTTTTTGTTCATGGTTTCTCCTAAATTGTTCAATTTCCATACTTCTTTGTCCAGCTCCTTGTAATTGGGCCAGTAATGTGTATGGCAAGGCTATGTAGATCTTACCTCTGCATTCATGTATATTTAACCTTGGCACAAGAATTCTCCTCAGCACAAATACATGGTGCATGCTGCTGCATTCTTTACTCTTTGTAGATCAACTTGATGATGAGTGGTGTAGGCTGTATTTTTAGAATGAGAACAAACTTGTTTACATGCATGCCACCTGGGGTAGACTGACCATTTTACACAGCATGAAACTTGCACTTCATCTCCTCTTCCCTGTAACTGTTTGATCTCCAAGTCCACCTAACTTTCCTTGTTGCTCAGATTCTCAGCAGCTACCATTTAAAATTATTTGTAACTGCCATTTAGTATTTGTTTATCTTAGCAATATGCAATATATTCTCAAAGTTTGAAGAGTCTGTTTGCTTTCATGGTGCTCACTGGTAAATAGTCATTTGTCTGGTGCATGCTAGACCTTCATAGGGCCTTCAAATCTTTTCTTAATCAAATGTGACTTATTATTAAATCCTAAAATTTTCGCACTTGAGATCATATCAGGCCCTGTGTTTCCAATTAATGTGTTTTCATGCTCCTTTTTTTCTTTTTTTTTCCTTACATAATCCCTGGAACGTCGATACCCATTAAAGGCGACATGGTCTACGACTTGAAGTATGGCAACTTTAATTTGGGCAGCGATGTGAGCATGATATCTTCTGGCAGAATGATGTCAAATGCGGACATGCAGCATTACTTGAGAATGCTCAATGTTCGTCAAGTGCGCCAGTATTCTCAGGAGAATCTTGATCAAGCTGTTGAAGACATGATGGCAGGAAGATTCAAATCAGTTAGAGCTTGTGCTCGTCACTATGGTGTTCCCTTGACTACTCTTCACTATCGAATCAAAAATCGAGTGAAAGGATCAGTTGTCAGTGAATCTTCCCCTTCTGCATTAGCCCGTGGAGCTGTATGAGCTTTGCTTGTCATTCCAAGAATTTCACTGAAATTTTCTCACAATATTTTCTTCATAATGTGCTTTAAATTACAATGTATGCATAAGTTCCATTTTGGATTACCTGCAGAGGTAGCCATTGTGACATTATCAGTTGGCAAGATTAATTTTACATTATTGTTTTGTCTTGGAATAATTTTTTACAGAGATGATACAAAGCTGTCAGTACTTTCTATTTTGTGAGAGAAGGAGTACACTCCATGTGCATAAATATTTTACTTTTGTAGTCACATTCCTCGCTTTTGTAGTATGTTTTTTTTTAAGTCATCCTTTAATTTAGGTTAAATAGGTTGTAAAGTGGTATCAGTATTTTACTTTTATGAGTTACAATCAGCTTTAGTGTAAGTTGAGTCAAGTTAAGCTTCAACCTTAATATTTATGTATGCACCAAGATTTACACATCTTGCATGACTTTGGTTGAATTACTTACACAAGGCTAGTCAAAGTGATTTTCTCTGAAATTTTCTTACAGGGTACAAAGTAAGTCTTATATTATGAATGGTAGACAACTGTTTAATGAAATTTTTGAAGTGCTGCAGAATTTAGGTTTTGAGGCATCAGGCTTCTGTATCAAAGTTATGATTTAGCTGCTGCTCCTGTTTTATCATTTTTTCTGTTCCTGAATAGACTTGGTCTAATACTTACTTCAAGCTATTTATATGACACTTTTACCTATGCAGAAGTATGTACATGGACATTCCAAAGATACTGTCTCTCTTTTAGGTACCTAGAGCTTTCACATTATATATTTTTATAATGTTTGTAGTATTGGCATGTGTGTGATTCAGACTGTGTTTTAACTTAAACTTACGATTTATAAAAAAATTTAATGCCAAAGAGGTGTAATGATGCTCAGCTTTGAGGTGATTTGCTGAAATTTTCAGTACATTTTGTGCAGGGTTATCAAAAGCCTCTTAATTTCTGACCATGAGAAGTTTTCCTTCAGTTGCTTTTATACTCGTCATCATTAGGTCTGTTGTGGGTTTTGAAAAGACACAGAAGTATTGTCATACTTTTCTCATGCATTAAGTGTTAGGTCCATGTGAAAGTGAAGCAAACAATTCCTTTGGCATATTTATTTGCATTTTAAGAGTAAACACACACTGCACTGAAGCATTTTGTTAATGTTGCAGTATCTCTTGTGTTCTCAAGTCCAAGTATTTTAGAGCTGATATCTAAGCTGATCCTACAACAAGACTGAAACTCATGTACACTTACTCTTCTATATTTTGTTTAAGTCTGTGGTAGTTAAGAATTGCCCAGAAATGTGTTTTTTGTGTGGGCCATTTCACTTCTGTTGGTCCAGTTTTCTGTATTGTAATGGTGAAGTTGATTTGATTTTTTTAAAGCACGTGACAATATTTCTGGAAATGTATGTGTCCTTTGTATTAAAATTGTTCGTCTTGTGAATAAAGAAATTTGAACTTTGATAACTCTTTTTTTATCATAGCCCAGTAGCTGTTAAATATTTTAAGGCATTACTGAATCATTCAAAAGCTCTTGTGTGGATTTTAATCAAACATTTCTATGAATGCTGTGCAATCCTCTAAGCATAAATTTGTCATTAAGCAGCGCTTTAATGAAAAGGGAAATATCAGCTCTCCGAAATCTGAAATACTGTGTGAGTAGTTTAGACTCCTCCCACTGAGAGAATTTTTGTGTGGTGCTTTCTTACCTTTTACCCAAACTGCAGTTTTCATTTTTTTGCTCAATGTGTGGTGTTAGCTTCTTTGTCCTAACATAGAACTTTTTTGACTTGAGGTTCAGAAAAGGTCAGCCTGGTTCTTACACAAAGCATGTTCTTTTGTCCTGTTTGTTATTCATAGTTCTGTTTGAGGCTGCTGCAAAACACCTCAATGGAGTTCACCATTGTTGCTGATAAGAGTTCCTAGTGCTTTGTTTGTCTTACCTGACGTAACTTATTACCCAACCTATGTAAGAGGTGTAGTCTTTGCATGAGTTGATGTAACAGCCACAAGCATCTGTAGACTTGCATGTTTCTTGGGCAGTTTTGAGTCAACATGATGAACTCTAGTGTACTTGTAACTCCTCATTATTTATTTTTTTACTTGGGTGATAGTTTCTACTGTTTTCTTTTAAAAAGTCTTTTTCTTTTCTAAATCTGGTGGATGCCTGTCTGCTTTTAGAGTGTAGTCAGGTCCATACCTCTGCCTTCCAATCACTTTTATTTCACATTTACTTCTCATTCTCTCTACTCTATGTTGCTGAGATATGGACTTACTATTCAATTAGCAATTGTTCCTTGACAGAAATTTCGATGCTGATGCGCCCCAGTTGGGTACCGCGTGCCCGCTTCTATCGCCAGTATTCTGAGGCATCATTATGGGCGGCTCTCATGGAAGTTAGTAGTGGAGAAAGTGTCTACAAGGCCTCAAGGAAACATGGTGTTCCGGAAAAGACTGTGCGAGATTGGATGAAAAGACTGAATATTCAAAGCCAGTTCAGTGCACCATACCTACGCCGTGCAGCCGCCAGATCAGCTCAGCATTCACCCAATGCCTCACCAGATATTTCAATGTCGGTTCCTGTTGCAGCTGAGGCCAAGGATGACTGTTCTGACAACACTTAATGTCATGAACTATGAGCTTTGAACCAAATGTGTCTGTAAACTTATGAAAATTGATAAACCAAAGGCTAATTTTACATGCTTGTCACACTTCGATGCATGTGATAAAACTTGATGAACAATGGCAATGCACTTGTGATCTAATGTTAATCAAACTGTTTGGAGAAGGCAAGTTTTAAGAACATCCACACTTCAAGGCTATGGTAGGGCGTTAAAAGCAGGGTATGAAAATAATTTTATTCTCTTTCATAAAAGTTGTGTTTGTGGCAAGGTGATAAAATATGACAGGAAAATTGTGTTTGTTACCTTTTTTGTCTTTCTTTCTGTAATTCATGTATCTTGTAGAGTAGTCACTCAGCATGTTAGTGGTTATCTGTCAACCCTGACATAAGCATGGTCATTTAGAGTTAGTAAACATATTCAACAGCTTCTGTCTAAGGATTCAGAAAACGAGCCCAGGAACTGCACATACTAAGCATGAAAATACGCAATATTGTGGTGACAATTGATCTTAATTTCCTTACACTAGTTGACTTCATCTAATCCACTATGTGCCTTTTTCTCAGGCATAGTATTCTTTAAATAACCAAGGCTCGCTGAACAACATATTAATGTACAAATTCAAATTCAATGATGCTTGGCTGTAGACTTACTGCATTGACACTTTGGTCATTTCAATCATGTTTTTGATTATGACTATAGACAAAAGCATTTTGATGTTTGCGTATATTTTTCTTTGTCTTAAGTGTTACTGCTTACGCAATGTTTAAACAATCTTTTTCTTTTGTATGTTTTTGGAACCTCAAGTTTTTGTTTCTGCCCAACTGTTTTTGCGTATAACCAGCTTAGTAAACTGAGAGAAAACATGACCGAGTGTGTTTCATTTATACTACCCAACTTTCTTCAATCCGTTTGTGTATGATTTCTAGAGCATTCTGGATTCTTACTAAACTTATTATTTGTTTCTCTTTGAGTTTGAGAACATGTGAGCTGGAAAATGGGTTGTAGCTGTTGTCATGTTGTCCTTCCTTTCTTCAAGATAATATATGATAATTTGTACTCTATTCAGATTCTTATGTGACTGCTGTTAGGTATGATCTTACTTCAATGTAGGTGGTTTAATATCACATTCATCAACATTTTCCATTGCATCCCTGATTCTGTCCAGTCCTGCTAAACTGTCTCAAACTAAAGGCTATTTCTGAATTTTGTTCCTGCTCAAGGTCTCTGCTGAAGCCACCTCAGTTGGAGCTCTTGACTATTTTTGGGGGGTTTCTCTGTAGAATTTTTCTGGAGTTCAGCTTCAATATTCTTTCCTCTTTGCAGATCTCCTGTGTGTAACTTAGTGTGTGTTTTCAGTCACCTCATTCTTTTCCCATATGCTCTGGTTTTTTTCTTCTCTGTGTGAATGCTAACATTTTATTTTCTTCAATTTTCTGTTTCTCTGTTTTCATGTACTAGCTCCAGTAAGTTACCAGTCCTGTGCACTTTGTTAAGTACAGTGGTTGATAAAATAATTCACTAACTTCTAATTTTCCTTTTAAGCTTGGCAACATTTGGAATATCTTCTGGGTTCCACGGCTCGAAGAGGACGTCCTAAGCGAGATGACCCAAGCTTGAAGGCAGCTGCACACCTGGTCATGGATCGAAGTTATACTCTAAGACAAGCTGCTCTCCAGTTCCAAATTCCTCCTACTACACTGAGGAATTATATGAAGCGATCGGGAATGCTTCGTTTGCCTCTCAAGAGGGGCCGGCCAATTTCATCTGGATCATCGTAAGTAACCTGTAGTAAATTCTTCTTTATCAACACCCAAGGTCCATCACTGAACAAATGTGAACTCAGAGAGTAAAAGTGTCTGAAGCAATAATGGTAGCTACTGCTTCATTCATCCTTTTGGTTGACCATTCTATTATATTCATAGGAATTTTAACTTTTTTCAATCTCTCTGGAATGTAAAGTAGTACTCTTCCTTCCCCGTTTTCTTAATTTTTTAAGGCTTTTTTTTTTTTTTTGTTTGGCACGTACTGATTGTGTCTCTTTTGTTCACAGCTACCACTTCTACTCAGAACCATTTAGAATGCCTGGGAATTTCATGAATCCATCTTTCCCCCGACCAAACGCTCCGCAGTACTCAATGCACCAACAGCAGCAATATCAGCAGCAGTATCAACATCAGCAACATTCTCAGCAACAACATCAACAACCTCATCCGCAACATCATCAACAGCAGATTCAGCAACATCAACAGCAACATCAGTCGCAGCAGCAGCAGCCGCAGCCTCAGCCGCAGCATGTATCTCAGCATCAGCATCTACCACAAAGCACTCATTTACAGCAACATCAGCAACAGTACCAACAACAGCAGCACACTCCTCAGTCCCAGCATGTTCCACAACAACCTCATGGCATGTCACAACAACAGCAACCATTTGGTTTCAACAGTGATTTCAGTGCTGGCTTCAGTGATTTTGGGAATGAATTTTGTGATATTCAGGAGCTAAGACCTCCAAAGGTAGAAACTTCTCGGACTCCACCTGTGGAAATAGACCTGGATTCTGAACCAGACCAGGAGGCAGTCAGCAGTAGGGAAACCAGTGTGAAAGGGCAGGAGAGACCATTGCAAGGCAATGAAGGTGATGAAGAAGATGAGGAAGATGATGAAGATGATGAGGGAGAAGATGAAGAAGAGGCTGGGAGTAGCAATGTAGGGAATGTAGCACATGTAAAATCAAGTACAGAAGGCACAGCCGGTGAGGTAGATGATGAGTCAGGTTCTGAAAGTGGTTCAGAGGATTCTGATGGAGAGCAGGAGCAATCTGAACAAATAAGGTTACCTTAGACCTGGAAGGATTTAGTTTTAGTTTTGCTTATAAATTACTTTTTAAAACAAAAATTCTCAAAAGCCAGAAAAACTTTCAGAGTATGCTTATGATGTGACTGAAAAACCAACAACTTGTCTCTCAGATTTGTGGCGCTCTGAACAAATTATGTCAAAGTATTTTATTTGTTGGAATTCGTGATGGTCATTTCTTTTTGTTCCTTCCCAACAGCTCAAAGCCTTCAATTGTTTTTTTTAATTGCTTGCTTAAATTTTCTCTTTTTTATGATTTTTCTGATTCAATACTCTTGCTCTAAGGTTCTGAATCATGTTTCATGTGGATCTTCTATGTGACATATCTGTACTTTGCATTGCTCAATGGAACCACTTCCAGTCATGGATCATGGCTATCTCAGGCACTACTAGAAACTAAATGTTACCAGATATCTTTATTTGTATTTATTTTCAGCATCTCCCTTTTTTTCTTTTCATTTGTTTTGATTTGAAGATTGATTAATTTTTAAGTTTCTGTCGTTCATACGATTCTCTTTGCTTCCAAGGATCAAGTGTGTTTACTACTTTGAATGCCCTGTGGAAGAATTATATTCCTTTACAAAAGATTGGCCTGTAAGTTTACAAATCCGTTTACAAATCCTCTTCTATAAAAAGTACTTCTCTTGTACATATGACACAAATTCTGTACATAACTGATTATCTGACTTTATTGGTTATTAACCATTTTTTGTCCCATCTTGTTCAGTAGTTGTAAATGTGCTTTTCTAAATCAGTTGAGCTCACTTTTCCTTCGTCACATAGTATTTTAGTTGTACAGTGATTCTGGAGTTTAAGTCTAGAAATAATCGTTGTGAGACTATGGAAGTTTTGTCATGTACTTACAATTGATTTTGTGATCACAATGTGGTAATATTATAGTTTTGACTGGCAATTGTGATACTGCATCTACTCAGCTTTAATTTGCCATCCATGCAAGCCTCCTCCAGTTCAAAAATAAAACAAACATTGTTCTGCGATTTTTTTTTTTCTTCTTATGTATCAATCCTTTTGTATGGACAGAATATGTGGCCTTGTGTCTCAAAAATTGTGAGTTGAAATTAGTGCACTCTTACTTTCTGTAACCATTATAAGATATCAATCGCAATTTCTTCTCTAGTGACCAAGTGTAGAGATCAGCACAAACCAAAGATGTCTGTCAATAATTTGGGTTAAAACTTCTCCCTGAAGGTTTGCAATTCCTTACTTTTGAAACTGAATTTACATTTCTAACTCATAGGAAGTTAGATCCAAGGGCAGCTTCTTCTTCTACACTCTATGTTATGCATTCTACTTTTTCATGCTCATATTGGTGACCATGACTAGGTTACCACCTTCCCAATGTAGGTAGTGTTGGCTGTAGAGATGCACAGATAGACCAGCTCATTTTTCTTTGTGCCTTCTGTTTTATTTTATCTTGTGGAACAAAGTGGTAGGTGATTGTTCAATTGTAGATTGTAAAATTAATTTGTAATATATTTATGTAACAATGTCATCACATTAGGAGTTATAACTTTTCTATTTTATTCAATAAATTGATTATAGGCTACCTCTACAATGTAATTTGTATGGTAAGCTGTTGTACTCTTACTGGACACACTGTGATTTATAGCAATATTTTTCTGAATGCTTGATAATTATTTACTTGTGTCTGTGGAAAGGATGTCATGCATTACAATTACATTTTAATGTAATGCAAAGAGCAGGATTTCTGTTAGATGTAGACTCACTTTAGAGGTATCATCACTCTGTTTTGTTTTTGTGAAATATTTAATGGTGAACTCACCATTAGCAACCACATTGGGGCAACAGTGTGCAAGAACATTGCAACCAAGTGTTGATTATAGAAGGTTATACATTCTGTACACAATTTGTTGTTTTCTGTCATCAAGGATTGGCTTTGACAACTGTTAGCCATCTTTGAAGTGAAGGCACCAAATAAACCTGCATGAGTATGGTTTCTTGCCAAGAAGACTGACTTCTGGTTTGCCTATTCTGGGAACTTCTATCATTTATATCTGTTGTTCACCAAAGGTATGCCATGCCCTAGGAGGAACATTTCTATGCAACTGTTTGTGAACTTTAGTAGCCATAATTTCGTGAGTTTCATGATCTCAAATGTATCCTTTCCCCATTTTTTTCTTTTCCCTTTCCTTTAACATTGGAAATCATTTGTGAACCATGTAGTTTTGATGAATCAAACAGTAAATTTTACAAGAAATTAAATTTCACTCAAACATGCTCTCAAAAATAGCAGTGTGTTCGAAAATCTGTTCTGGTTCAGGTTTGTTTTATTGGTGCCATGTTCGATGTGTGCTAAGGTTGTGTGAAAATGCTGTAATGCAGCTTGCCCACCCCACAGATATTTGTCTTCATAATTACTGTCAGTTTATTTTACTTCTTTCTGTACCTTTTTTTTTCTTTGCATTTTGAAAAAGGAGAATATCTCCCATTCAGGATGCTAAAAGTATGGTGTCATTCAATCTGTTGGTTTCCCTCTGATGGAAATAAATGTTTTATCATTATTGACCACGTTGTTGTTTTCATATTTTAATACTCTCCACTTTACCTGAGGTTCTCACCTTGTTTTACAGTTTTCACTTGGTGAGTTTGCATATGTTTGTTATGCCTCTGCTCATCCTCTTATTGAAGTTCTCTGCAAAGATAGTTGCCTGTTCTCTAATTTCATTGCCACTAACGCTGTTTTCTTTTGACAGGTCCAACTATGTGGTCAGAGAAGATTTATACCAGAATGAAGCGGCGACCACACGACCTTGCTTTGATTCAACAATGTTTGGATGAAGTGGCGAATGGAATGGCTGTCAATGCAGTGGCGAAGACTTTTGGTATTCCAAGGACAACCCTCCTGTACCACATGAAGAGACGTGGGATGGTGTCCTCTATTGACCGCCATGGCATGAGAAGACACACTACTCAGTTTGCACCGCTCTAATCAATGCTAATAGTGATAAGGGTCATCCTCAATAATATTTGTATCATAATTTTGTGCATCATGCTTCTTCTCTTATATTTTTCATAGACATCAATAATCCTCTTGAGCAGAGAATACAAAATTACTTTTGTAAAACATTGAACTTAAAACAGTTTTTCTGTATATATGCGCATCATCAATCTTTCTGTAATATGATTCAAAATAAACGGTCTTCATTATTTTTTCTGAACCTTCTGATTTTCTATCACCTTTTTGCACTGGGGGCTTCACTCTTCATCATTTACTCGCTAAGTTGTCATCAGCTTCTGAATTTATTTCTTCTCTGAAGATGTCTGTTTTGTTTCTTTTCCTGTAGCCAGCAGCATAAATTCTTGGACTCAGCCATCTGACTCTCAATCATCTTGAAGTGAGTGTGGGAGTGCTTGCAGCCAGGACAGACAAGGATGGATATTTGTGAATAAATGTGTGACTGCCTTTAGCATGGTGCAGGAAGGATCCATAGTTAGGGGTGAACATCATCATGTGAACAGCTTGTCACAGGACTTCCCTCTGCGCAGGCATGCAGTCTCACCACCCGATGCGCGGCGGCAGCGGTAGCGCCGGTCCGCCTGGGTCAAGCCTGCATTCGCAACCACCGCAGCAACACCACTCTCAGCACCATCCGCACGGCCCGCATGGGCCTCACGGGCCTCACGGGGCCTTGGGCAACACCACCCTCACGGGCATCACGGAATGCACGGGGTGCCGGTTGAGAGTCTACTATCGACGCCCACCTTCGGTGACTACGATCATGACCACCAGGGAGTAGCAGTGGGTGGCGGTGGTCCGCCTCACATGAACATGAACATGATGGGCGTCAATATGAACATGGGCGCGAGTCCCGGCAAGGCGCGTATCCGGCGCTCCGAGGACGAGCTGCGGCAGGCGGCTGACTGCGTCGTCAAGGGGTCGACGTTCCAGACCGTGTCGGATCGGTTCGGAATCCCAATCTCCACGATTCGGTTCTACATGGCGCGAAGAGGTATCCTGCCTCAGCGAAGACGCGGTCGCTCTTCGGCAAGCAGCGCTCTCAATCCCTTCCACCAGATGCCTTAATGAGAGTTTTCACTAGGGTTGAAGCACTGCCACGAGTATTTCTTTTTGTTGTGTCTGCATTTGGCATTTTTTTTTCAACTACGCTGAATCTTTGTTTCCTTGTCTGCTCGCCACCTTCTTTAGTGACCTTGTCGCTGGAGGTAGTGGTGATGGTTGACAGTCCCATAATTTAAGAAATGGCAAAGGAGATTCAGTTTTCTTCAAAGTATTTTTAATTAACAGATACAGAGAGAGTGCATCTTAAAATAGTCACAAAAATGTACCGTTTTCAAGAAATCTTTCATTTCCTTCAATTGTATTTACTATTTGAGTATGAAAAGCTATATCCACATTGAAAATCATGAGCAATAGCATGTTCATGTCGATAGGAGGTGTCTGTACAATATTTTTACTCCAATATAATTTTTTAACTTTACTTGGGCTAAGGTTTCATATTGGAAATTTTTATTTCCTTTGACTTCCTCCATTGTGATGCTAATAGTATACCCCAGAATTGCACTTCAATCCTCTCGCAAATCTTTGTATTGATCAAGTCAGTATACTTACACACACAGATATGTATAATCATTATTTTTAGTCATTGGTACCAAATGTAGGAACTAAGCAAACAATTTTTTTCTCTAGTTTTATCGTCCATCAACAAGTAAATATGCCAATTTAGTTGCAAAAATTTGCTCTTTTGCTGGATGTTAGCAGCATCTCAATTTTGTTAATGGACAATACTGAGATCAAACTAACTCAATATTTTTTTAAATTCTTGATTAAGTACTTAATGCCATCTTGTCCTGAAGTATTGAATGTATATTCTGCCGCACCTTGATATAAGTTTCCCTTTTCTGTCCAAGTCATTGTCACCAATTGACCATCCTGACCAGCTGCACCGAACAGAATTTTCATTTTAGAGCTGTATTTAAGTCCTCAAACTTTATTATACCTCATTGTGCTACCATATGTACTTTGCTTATACCAAAGTGAGGCATTATGATTTTTTCTCATTAATTGCTTTTACCGTAAATTTAGATGTCTGACAGTGTCCCTTTAATGTATTGAAGGGCTTTGTGGGCTCCAACTTAATGTATAGAGAATTCCCTGTAATCTAATTACTTTATTTCTGGGAACCTTGGTTGGAGAGCCTTGTCTCTCTACTGGCAGATTAAAGTCATCCAAACTTATGAGAAATTTAGGAATAAGTAATCGCAAGTTTTGAAATATATTGTTTTGTGCTATTTTTTCTAATTGGAAAATGTTGGACCACAGCTGTATATATTGCATGTGGAATGTGTTTGACAACTTGTGGGCAGGTGGCTGAAGCTAGCTGCATTGTATCTGTCCATTTGTACCCTTTGGTACCCTAGTTGTAGGTATGAGTAAGACTGTGCCTTAGGCTAGTGATAGAAATTTCAGATGATTACTGTTCAAACTGTAAATTTTGTTTTCATAGTATTATCTTATTACATTTAGTTCTTCAGCTTTGAGGGTGTTGTATTTTGGAAGGTACAAATGAACTGTTTTGTCACAATTGGCTACAAAACCTTGTCAATTTATGCTTTTGTAGACATAGATTCAACCTCCTCAAAATTAGTATTGTTTTTCTCCTTTCCTCTGTAACCTAATATCTTGTTGATTAACCACTGTTGCTTGAAACACCTTTGGGATCGCATTTCTATTTTGCCTCATTTGGCTATGCTATTTGCTTTGGAGATTATTGCATTTGATGATGTTACCATGCATGGCAACACTGCTGTAGCTATTACTCAGTTTCATTTTTAGCTCTTGTGACTTGACCAGCCTTCCCTGGTACCTATCTGCAGAGTTAAAATTTAATTTATGGGATTGTTCTCCTCAGAGTGAAGTGAATGTATGTCCTCTAGGCCTCATTTCCTCAGAAAATATGAAGCTGTTAGGTTGTTGATATGTGATGAATTTTAAATAAAATAAAAAGATATTATATTGGCTTGACTTAAATTTTTATTCTCTTATGATGGTTTATTACTCTTTGTTGAGGTAGGTAAGGTAGCAGATGTTGGCATTATTTAGAGACACATGGAGGCAATAGAATCATCAATGTAAAGAGCTTGATTGCTCACATGAAACTTGCTCCTGTGCTTAAGTACAGTGCTCAGTAGAGTCTACTGCAGACTGCTTCTTCCACCCAAACAGGAAAAAGCCTGCACCCGCTCCAACGAGCACTGCCAGACACAGCCACACGTTGTATGTCATAAAGATAAGCATAAGTAGATATGCCAAAAAGAACTGGATCACATGCAATAGGGTTTGCAGCAGGTGATGCGCGTTGAAAACCTGGGAGCACCACCTATCGACCAGCCAGTTAGACGAGGAAGCCTCAACTTAATTTCAAGCAGATAAAGCGAGCAGATGTTACCCTTTGCGGTGAGATTTTCCCCTCGCGAGCTCTGCTGTGCTGGTGCTGGAGCCGCCATTGCCGGCACGCTGCCCCCGGGTGGCACGCTCGTACAGCACTTCCCTGTGGACAAGGCCGAGGGGTGCGATGGGTGCACATGATGCGGGCAGGGGCACTGCCAAGGGCTTGAACCGCATGAGCGCCTATTCCCGTGTAGAGTTGAAGAACGCCGCACACCCACTGGTTCCAGGGTGACAGGTTGATCTAGAGTCTCTCTAGGCTCAGCTAGGCGCGTACGCCCCGCGAGCTGCGTGACCTCGGCGCTCTTATGTGGGCCAGGGGCCTTTGGGGTCTAGTCACTTTAAAGCTTAATGCTTCTGGTCTTCACATGAAGAGCCGAAAAGAACGACCTTTGGCGAGGCGAGAAATGGGAAGAGGCGTAAGGGGGGGGGGGGGGGGGGAATTCCCTCGTCAGAGTCTAGTCCACCACTCCATGAGCCGGTCGCACTCTGACGCCGCGCGGCTGCTTGACCTAACTCACCTGGCGAACTTGAGCCCCTCATACAGGAAACCCATGAGGGCGATGATGATGAACGACCACACGAGGCTCGTCGTGTCCGTCACCTTCCATTCCTTGAACAGCACGGTCTCGCTATTGCCCGTGTGGAAGTACATCATCTGCAATAGCAACGGGCAAACGAGCGTCATAGTGGGTCGTCTTTACGAGGCCATTTTTTGGCCTCCGAAGCTGATCTGGTCCTTGTCCTCACCATCATCATCATGTGGTGGCTGCCTCCGCCGTGCATGTCCATGGTTGTGCCCATGTTCATCTCGGTGGACATGTCCATGCCGCCGTGGTCGTGGTCGTGGGCCATGCTGGCTGGTACCCTGCAGCAGCATGCGATCGTGTTTCGATGCTATAATGACCGGGGGACAACCAAGGGGACAACGCGGCCACGCCGGCCAAGACCCCCATCACGCTAAGCTCTCAGGTCACATACTGGCTCTCGCAAGAAACAGCTCGAGAGGCCCCTCACATAAAAAGATCAGGGATCGAAAGAGACTTTCCCATTCGCGACGTGGCTGTTTGCTGCACGGTTAAAACCTTGCCTTGGAATCCAAGGGTGCCTATACCATTTAGCATGGGTTTTCAAGGGAATCCCTTGGAATCCAAGGCAACATTTTTACCGTGTGCCTTTCGTGGAGCTGGATCGCCCTTCTCACCTGTGCGGGGTATCCGTGGGCGGGGAGAGCCTTGGAGGGACTGGGTGGAGGCCAGCCTCGCCAGCCACCGAGGTGCCGGCGAGTCCCGATACTCCTGATACCGGCCGACCCCCCCCCCCCCCCCCCCCGGCCCCTCAAAAGTATAAGCCCTCGTCCTCGTCTTGCACGGTGCACCAGGTCCGGGCAAAGGAGCCCAACCCCGCCTTATCGCACGAGCTGTCCGCGGAGTCGCGTGCACACGGTGCACACCAAGCGCGAAGGAGGCGCCGGCGAGTGGAGTCGGCGCTGGTCGGCGCCGGGTAAGTACATACAGGAATCACGTCCTTTGCCCCCCCCCCCCCCCCCTTTCCTCCGTCTTTTCAACATCCTCTCCGAAGCATGCCATGCTTCTAGATCTCTGCGCATTTAGGGAGAACCACTCGAAAGTTCCACCCGATCTTAGATTCCAGTGAACAATTAAGGGCAGGGATGCTGCTGCCTGCCGCCGAAGCCGAGCAAATACGGGAAGTCCTGGACGCCGATTGACCTCAGGCTAAAGCCCATGAGCTGGCTGGCCATGGCTGGCTCACGCGAGCCCGAGGCAGCACGAGGCAGCCCGAGGCCGGTAGTGGTTGGTTGCCTAGCAGGCTTGCGGCCGAGCCTGCGGCCGGGGTGGCCTGATCAGTAATCAGTGTTCGTCCCGCGCTCCTCAGGCGATAGACTCGGCAGGATTGGCGGGGATCAACGGGGAGATCGGGTAGGAATGTCCTGCCTCGAGTGCGTCCACCTGGCGCCACCTGGCCCTCCTCCCCTGATCGACGCAGGGCATGGCTGGGCGGCTAGGCCAGCCCGCATTGCACGGATGCGCACTGAGATCCCCTACTGCCAAGGCTTTCAAGGCCTGATATGGTAAAAAAGTTGGGATTTCGCAAAGCCCCTATCCTTCCCTCATGGTGTCTGCCAATTAAAAGTTGGATTGGAGTAGCGGAGTACATGCAAATAAAATTTCTGGATAAAAGTTCCCGCTATACCTATCTATCGGTCTACTCGCCCCAGCAATTTCCTCCGGCGTCACATTGCCCACGTCCCAAGCCGCCCCGCGATTAAAGTAAGGTGCCGTATTGCGGCTCAGACCTTACATCGGGTAAGAGTGGCAGCAGTTTTACAGACCACAGTGGCAACATTGCTGTTTTAAGTTGGCTGCATTGACCCCAGCGAGGGGAATACCCTGGGAATTTACGCCATCTACTCTCAGCAGAGACGCGGTTGTTATTGTGGTTACTTTCAGTGATCTCTTACAGTGGGTGGACTCATAATCCTCAAAATGTCCAAGAATTTTGAACTGTCGAGTGCTCTCAATTCTTCGAGAGGACTTGGCGATGGACGTCGCCGTATGAATCTTCCTCAACACCCTCCACCTCGAGCACTGGTTGCTCAGTCTGCAGGGCAAGGAGGTTATACACTGGGTCATCTGGTAATTCTATGGACCAGGCTCAAGCTAGAGCTCAGCAGGCAAAAGTCAATGAGACCCTAGTTGCCTCTCAAAAGGAGAAAGAACGGGAGGTAAGAAGGTTATTTTCAGGTTACCAATTCTCATCTCAGGTATTTGAGTCAGATAGAGTTTCTGTGATTCTTTTGTTAACAGAAAAAGCTTAAACTCCTTGATGAAAAAATTAAGAGGCACTCTTATTTAAATATTTCCCTTGGAAATAAACTGGGAGGAGCAAATCACCATGACAAGGCTTGTGAGAGTCAAACTGATAAGCAAGCTCATGCTGTTTTGGTGCACAAAAATGACTTGGAGGTAAGATTTACTCAATAGATGTGCTGAAACCTTCGAAAATGCAATGTATGCTGTCATCTCTTACACCTGCTAGTGCCTCTTGATTTCTACAGACAAAAGGGAAGCAGCCTTTGAAGGCTGAAGAACTTTTGCCTTCCCCAAGTCGAGGCAATAATGGTACGGTTTGTATTCTGTTTGATTCAAATTTTGAAAACCAAATTTGGGATCTTTATACTTACGTGAGCTACTTCATTTTTTTCTCAGATGGTGCAATGAGAGCAGTGAGACTGAAACAGCAGCAACAATACTTCTCAACTGGTAAAGCCAAGATCAACAACATGTAGAAGCCAGAGACTGCCTTTTACTGACACCATCTTGCTACTTTATCGTAGCTCGTCTTGTTTCTTGAGGTTTTTGTACCTAAAATTCCAATATACTTTATGTAGGATGTATTATATGATCAAGTAATCTTGTTTCTTTTTTATACCCACCTAATCCAAACAGAAATAAATGTATAATTGATTATAATTTTCATTGGCTCTTCTGCATTGAATATGAAATGGTCAGATGGTTCAGAGGTCACCATATTTCATCAGTTCACTCATTCATTCATTCATTCATTCAGATGATTGGCTTTGATTGGCTTCACCCAACTAATAGACTAATCTAGTCACAGTGGGACACAAAGTGAGTGTTGTGGGTTCATTTATCAGTTTTCAAAAACCAAAG
>JAYWLI010000193.1:0-38388 GCA_037074505.1 Albizia julibrissin | reverse complement strand
GTTAGGTAAGGTTAGTTCAGGTTTCTTTAATAAGTCTCACGGCAACCGCCACATTTCTAATACCTCATCAAATTGCCTGGCGGTTTTGAGCGAGCCTTTGAAGTCATGTGAGCGGGTTCAACAGATTATCTCTGCGCACAGTCGCTCAGCCAATACGGGCGGAACTAAAGAGCCCGTACCCCTAGTAATAGAAGAAACTGTAACGATTTGCAGCTCTCTAGGTTAACCAGAACCTTACATTTTGAAAATCCTTTTTGAAAGTGACAAAAATAAATTAATGTCAACAAGAAATAGTCTCCAAATGACCTGAAACGTCGAGGAAACACGAATTTTGCGCTCCCCGGGAAAAACATTTCTGTGCATGGGTTTGGACTTAGTTTCGAGTGCAAACTTACCATACCTTCGGAGTAACCTGTGCGGGTATGTTTTGGACTCGTGGTGGTTAGGTTAGGGTATTTTTGGTTTGGTTATTTATTTACCACAGCAACACCCGCGGCAAGACCTCTGATTCCAATTGTATCGCGAAGCCTCTTACAAGACCATAAGTGCGGTCACGTACTTCTACTTAATAAAACGTCAGCTGAAACGCTGAAACATGCAACCATAGTTCGCTACCCGCTGGGTCGGGTGGGTGCATATAACGTACCTTATTTGCATGATACTAACCTTGTTGACAAGCAGAATGGCCAGTCGTGTCTCCATTAATGATATGATTAAATTAATTAGCTGGCGTACCAATTTTGTAGCCCAAAAGTAGGAGAAGCCGATACTGCGGTTTACACAAGTGCTCTCTAACTATATGAGTGAGGGACCGGTCTTATGGTCCCGGTAAAGGCTTCGCGATAAATTGGAAAGAGAGGTGTTGCTGTGGTAAGTGAATAACCAAACCTAAAATACCCTAACGTAACCACCACGAGTCCAAAACCTACCCGCAATGCTTCGTCGGAAACTATGGCAAGATTGAACTCGAAACTAAGTCCAAACCTATGCACTGAAATGTTTTTACCGGGGAGCGCAAAATTCGTGTTTTCTCGACGTTTCAGGTCATTGGAGACTTTTTGATCACATTCTTAGTTTTCGATTCCCCCCCCCCCCTTTCTTATAGAGTATTTTCAAAATTCAAGGTTGTAGTAAACCTAGAAAGCTGCAAATCAATACAGTTCCTTCTATTAAAAAGGAGAATGAGCACACAAACTTTCAGCCCTCTATCTGAATTCGTTCTTCAGTTATCGTGCGAACACACAAACAGACAGACATACGAACAGAAATGGCATTTTCCACCTTCGAAAGTAAGGGCCTCGCTATCGCTCAGCCGATAACCAATATACTGTAGGAGGGCAGATTTTACATGTTTGTCTCTCGTGGAGGAGGTGGCTTTATTTGAGAAATAGGACCAGTGCCAAAGTCGCCAAGTCGTGGGAAATTTCCCACGGCGAGGGAAAACAAGCAGGGCCCGCCCTTTGCCAAACCTCGTCCTCGGCTACGCTGCCGCTCCGCCGAGGACTCGGTTCGGCCGGGGTGGTCCTCTGCTTGGCCTGCCGGCGGCTAACGGGAGGGCAGCTTCGCGGCCCTCCCGTTTTCATTCACCCTAGTGGTAACCTTTGACACTAAGGAAGTCCCCCTTTGCGCAGCTCTGAGCTGTGTGGCCCAATGAGCGTTGGCCATGATCGATGACGAATGAACGTGTCGTAATGATGTGCCATCAGAACTCAGGCCCGCCCTTCTTTCCGTAACGTCTGGTTAAAGTTGGTACCAAAGACCTCAATGAGACAAAATGAGATTTGGGGAAAAAAATTGAAAAGTTTTCAAAAGTCGAAAATTTCATGTTTTCTCGACGTTTTATGTTATTTGGACACTTTTTGGTCAAATTTGCAAAAAAAAATATTTTTTTCAATTTTTTCGGTTGGCAGCCCTGAAATTCTACACCGTTAGGTTGGCAACATTTGCACCACCGGATTCGTTCGTCTGGTAACGTCAGGATTAAATAGAGCATACATGTGATGGGGGTCTGAGTGCTCCTTCTAGTGGTACAGACAACGACAACGAAGACAACAGACACAGGGTCGTTTACATTACCCCGCCCTATCCCTACTCTGCGAATAGAAGGGCGGGCCAAAAAATGGTAAAAGGGAAAAAGAGAATTTTCAGAGTCTCAGGTCCAATCTTCCAAAATTCTATTATTTTCGGCCCAAAATGACGCGGAAAGTCCCCTTGAAGCATAAGAAGTGACGATAAACGAAGTTTCACGATCGATGTTGGTATACTGTACGTTCGCCTAGTCACCGTCTGTGGTGACAGAGCGAGACGACTCGGGAGACCAACACACTGAAATGATCACAAAACTTTCTAAATTCAATTGTTTCATGGCACCAGGCCTCTTCTTTTAACTATTACAGCTATATTGTGTCATAAAACCAATTTTTAAACACATTTTAAATCCACAAAGCATCAAAAATTGCCTCGTGGGAAATTTCGGACCTCAGTGTGGGAATTCCGTCCCAGGGGACTTGGCAACATTGACCAGTGCACAACATGAGGAGTAATGAGAAGATCTCACAAAAGTAATGACCACCTTTGCTCTTCATTTCATCATGAGTGCTAACTTGAAAGTACCTTCTCAGGTTCAATCACTTGTGCGAACAGACAGACAAACAGACAGACAGACAAACAAACATCAATGGCATTTTCCACCGTCCCAAGTAAGGGCCTCGCTATCGATCAGCCGAATAGGCTCTTTGAAATGGGAGGAAGTGCAGTGAAAATCCCAAATCTTAGGTACTCACCTCGTAGAAGCCGCTGGCGTGCAGCCGACGTCTTCGACTGGACGTCATCGAAGTTATCTTGCCACCACCGGTGAAAGAGGGTGCGGTTAGCAAGGGTGTTCGGCAAGCTCAGGTCCTCTGCTGCTTGCCCGAACACATCAGCGGCCCCCCTTCCAGCAGCGTACACCTTCGTCGGTGAAAACTTGGCGAGGCAGTCGACAATATCGGCTGGCCGAATCTTCGTCTGTCTTGCAGTTGGTGCACGACGTCCGGATGTTGGGACAAAACTTGCCATGATGGTAACAACACAGAGCGATAGCACAGCAATGAAGAACCACGCGTTGCGGCGGCTTGATGTGCAAGCGCGAATACGGCACGAAGCGTCACAGATGGTGGCACAACGGTGCGGTGTGAGCGCCAACGGCACGGAGCCTCGCAGCCGGATGCCGCAGGGCAAGGGGAGAGCGCGAACGCAACGCAGCGTCCCACACAGCGACGGCGGTGCGTGGAGCGACGTAACAGCGCGAAAGCCACGGAGCGTCGCAGTCACAGGCAGCGGTGCGACGGGAGTGCGCGGAAGCCACGGAGCGTCGCAGTCACAGGCAGCGGTGCGACGGGAGTGCGCGGAAGCCACGGAGCGTCGCAGTCACAGGCAGCGGTGCGACGGGAGTGCGCGGAAGCCACGGAGCGTCGCAGTCACAGGCAGCGGTGCGACGGGAGTGCGCGGAAGCCACGGAGCGTCGCAGTCACAGGCAGCGGTGCGACGGGAGTGCGCGGAAGCCACGGAGCGTCGCAGTCACAGGCAGCGGTGCGACGGGAGTGCGCGGAAGCCACGGAGCGTCGCAGTCACAGGCAGCGGTGCGACGGGAGTGCGCGGAAGCCACGGAGCGTCGCAGTCACAGGCAGCGGTGCGACGGGAGTGCGCGGAAGCCACGGAGCGTCGCAGTCACAGGCAGCGGTGCGGCGGAAGAGCGCGAACGCCACAGATGCAGTGGTGGCGCACCGTGCAAAGCGGCTTCGTAGAGACGGAGGCACGGTGCAGTGGAAGCCTTGTGTGTGTGTGTGTGTGTGGTGGTGGTGGGGGGGGGGGGGGGGGGGGCGGAAAGGGTCGCAGCCTCATTGCCGACCGCAGCTCTGAGGCGCCCCCATCCCACAAACGATTAAGGTTTATTTCAAGAATTCATGTGGAAATGATACATTCGTAACGTACCCACTAACGAACGTTTCGTGGCTGTCGTTCCTCAAAGTAAGGGAACAATTACTTCAGGAATGAGCAATTCGTTGTGGCTCTGTAACTAACAGTTCGATGGTCCGCGTCAACGAAGATCCATATGTCAGGTCCGCGTCAAGAAAGACCCAAGTCCCTTCTTGCCGTTTCGAGATAATGGCAATTGAAGTTTTGGACTTAGAAGATAAATCACTCGTGCCAGAAACGCGCTGTTTGGCCTGTCTGACTCGTTCAGTAAACTTTTGAGAACGCAAAACATACAAGTCTAGCTCAATTTCGCGTGATGTACAAATTGTTGTAAATCTCACTTCAGGTACAGGGATTTTGGATCTAGGAATACGTGACCGGACTTTTGGTCCCGTAAGAGGCTTCGCGATTCAATTGCAATGAATGGTTTTGCTGTGGGACCTATACAACGAAACCTAAATACCCTAACGTAACCACCTCGAGTTGAAAGCGTATGCGCAATGCTTGCTCCGAGACTTCTCTGCCAGCACAAGAGTATAGTAAGTATACTCTTGCAAGAGTATAGTAAGTATACTCTTGCAAGAGTATACTTGCAAAGTATACTCTTGTAAGAGTATACTTGACCAAGCGTACTCTTGCAAGAGTATACTAGACTAAGCGTACTCTTGCAAGAGTATACTAGACCAAGCGTACTCTTGCAAGAGTATACTAGACCAGGCGTAGTATACTCTTGCAAGAGTACACTTGGTCTAGTATACTCTTGCAAGAGTACGCTTGGTCTAGTATACTCTTGCAAGAGTATACTTTCAAGTATACTCTTGCAAGAGTATACTTACTATACTCTTGGGCTGGCAAAGTAGCCTTGGGCAAGTTTGATCTCAGAACTAAGTCGAAACCTATGCTCGGGAAAAAAAAGTTTCACCGGATGACGAAAATTTTGTGCTTTCTCGATGTTTTAGATCATTTTGAGGCTTTTTAGTCAAATTTCCAATTTGCTATTTTTTTTTTCATTTTTATAGAGTATTTTTAAAAATAAAGGTTCTACTGAACCTAGAAAGCGGCAAATCAATAGGGTTCTTGCTATTGTCAAGGAGAATGAGGCGGGCCTCAGTTCTGATAACACATCATTACGACACGTTCATTCGTCATCGATCATGGCCAACGCTCATTGCGCCACACAGCTCAGAGCTGCGTAAAGGAAGGCTTCCTTAGTGTCAAAGGTTACCACTAAGATGAATCAAAATGGTAGGGCCGCGGTACCATTTGCCGCCGGCAGGCCAAGCAGAGGACCGCCCCGGCTGAACCGAGTCCTCGGCGGAGCGGCAGCGTAGCCGAGGACGAGGTTCAGCAACGGGTGGGCCCTGCTTGTTGGCGGAGGATAAGGGGAAATATTCGAGACCAAACCCACTGCTCTACTTTACGCCAAATACTGTAGACACGCAACCTTTTGCAAATTTTGAGGTCTGGTTTGCGGTATTCGATGCCTTAAAGGCTACAGAATTATAAGAGCTTGGTAAAGAAAAATCGATCTATTTCCGGATTTTGACTGGGGTGCCCCCTTTAAATTTCAATAGCACTTCCATATTCTGGGTGTTTGTGAAGAGTTGTTGGTTCATCATTTGCAGCCAGATCAGCCTTTGAATCTGTAGGTGTTCTGACTGCAGATGATGATGCTACCTTGAATTTCTTCAAGACCTTTGATACATAATGTTTTTGACGTAGGAACATACCACTTCGTAGCCTCTTAATTTCGATACCTAGAAAGTAATGAACATCTCAAAGATCTCTCATCTAGAATTTTGACCTTACTTCATGTTTTACATTTTGCAATAATTCAAGATTATCCCTAGAAATCAGAAAATCATCAACATGTAATAGCAAGTACACTACAGTGGTTTGATCTTCCTTGAAATAGGTTTTTAACGCTTGGTCCCCTTTGAGCCCCGTTGCCTCAATTTCTTTCGGATCGGTGCCCATAAGTTGTAACATTCTCGTAGAACAAGCCAGGCGCTCACAAACGGGGATAAGGCAGAGTCCTTTGTCGAGGACTTGGAAAGAAAATTCGCCTACAGCGACGCGACGAATCAATCAGACGCGCTGCGCGCGCGTTCCCTCAGGGGGGATTGGACGTGAGGGCCGCCGCCCCACTACGCGTCGAGGGAAACCTCCAGCGTCAGGGTGGGCGATGCGGGCTAGCGCAGCACCTGCAAGTTGACTGCCTTGGTCAGTGGTTTGGCTCGCTTGCCGCCGGCCACGACATTTGCAGCATTAAAGAAAGGTCTGAGTGGCTCTCAAGTGCTTGCCGCGTACCTCAGAGCATCAGCAACATCTTGCAGTGGTCAAGTTCCCCACGTCACACGATTTGGATGCACTCCAGGCGTTTCCAAGCGAATTTAACGCATTCCAGGCGTTTCCAAGCGAATTTAACGCATTCCAGGAGGTGAAAGAACGGATCTTAAATGCTCAGTGGATAGCTGGGAGTGCCAGCAACATCTTGCAGTGGTCAAATTCCCTACGTCACACCATTTGGGTGCACTCCAGGCGGTTCCAGGCGGATTTAACGCATTCCAGGAGGTGCTAGAACGGATCTGAAATGCTCGTTGGATAGCTCGGAGTGCCAGCAACATCTTGCAGTGGTCAATTTTCCTACGTCACACCATTTGGGTGCACTCCAGGCGGTTCCAGGCGGATTTAACGCATTCCAGGAGGTGCTAGCACGGATCTGAAATGCTCGTTGGATAGGTCGGAGTGCAAGCAACATCTTGCAGTGGTCAAATTCCCTACGTCACACCATTTGGGTGCACTCCAGGCGGTTCCAGGCGGATTTAACGCATTCCAGGAGGTGCTAGAACGGATCTGAAATGCTCGTTGGATAGCTCGGAGTGCTAGCAACATCTTGCAGTGGTCCAATTCCCTACGTCACACCGTTTGGGTGCACTCCAGGCGGTTCCAGGTGGATTTAACGCATTCCAGGAGGTGCTAGAACGGATCTAAAATGCTTTTTGGATAGCTCGGAGTGCCAGCAACATCTTGCAGTGGTCAAATTCCCTACGTCACACCATTTGGGTGCACTGCAGGCGGTTCCAGGCGAATTTAACGCATTCCAGGAGGTGCTAGAACGGATCTGAAATGCTCGTTGGATAGCTCGGAGTGCCAGCAACATCTTGCAGTGGTCAAATTCCCTACGTCACACCATTTGGGTGCACTCCAGGCGGTTCCAGGCGGATTTAACGCATTCCAGGAGCTGCTAGAACGGATCTGAAATGCTCGTTGGATAGCTCGGACTGCCAGCAACATCTTGCAGTGGTCAAATTCCCTACGTCACACCATTTGGGTGCACTCCAGGCGGTTCCAGGCGAATTTAACGCATTCCAGGAGGTGCTAGAACGGATCTGAAATGCTCGTTGGATAGGTCGGAGTGCCAGCAACATCTTGCAGTGGTCAAATTCCCTACGTCACACCATTTGGGTGCACTGCAGGCGGTTCCAGGCGAATTTAACGCATTCCAGGAGGTGCTAGAACGGATCTGAAATGCTCGTTGGATAGCTCGGAGTGCCAGCAACATCTTGCAGTGGTCAAATTCCCTACGTCACACCATTTGGGTGCACTCCAGGCGGTTCCAGGCGAATTTAACGCATTCCAGGAGGTGCTAGAACGGATCTGAAATGCTCGTTGGATAGCTGGGAGTGCCAGCAACATTTTGCAGTGGTCAAATTCCCCACGTCACACCATTTGGGTGCACTCCAGGCGGTTCCAGGCGAATTTAACGCATTCCAGGAGGTGCTAGAACGGATCTGAAATGCTCGTTGGATAGCTCGGAGTGCCAGCAACATCTTGCAGTGGTCAAATCCCCTACGTCACACCATTTGGGTGCACTCCAGGCGGTTCCAGGCGGATTTAACGCATTCCAGGAGGTGCTAGAACGGATCTGAAATGCTCGTTGGATAGCTCGGAGTGCCAGCAACATCTTGCAGTGGTCAAATTCCCTACGTCACACCGTTTGGGTGCACTCCAGGCGGTTCCAGGCGAATTTAACGCATTCCAGGAGGGCCTTGAACGGCGTCTTTTAGCTGTTTGAGATGCATATGTCCTATGTCACAGCTTGGCGGTATCAAATGATATTTGTCACGCATTAAAAAAAAAAATTTTGGCCAAGAAAATTTCTTGGCCAAGATTAGACCGGTGCCGCGCGCGCCGCCGCGTCTCTCGTCTCGTTGTAGTGTTGTCGGTCAGTCTGGAGCGCGTAAGCATTCAAACATTCATTACAGACATCAATGATCGCCATTCAAATTACCCGTGATTGAAAACGTTGCATTGGGTGGTGAGATGTGTGGAGACTGTTTCGTCAAGGTGTGCAGGTTTGAATCCTTTCATTCCCATCCTATACCAAACAAAATACTGCCTCAAAATAATTAAAAAATGGTTTTTCTCGTTATTTTTGTTATTTTTTTTTTTTTGAGGAAATTTTCGAAATTTTTACGGCATTTATAATTTTCATGAAAAATGGCCCGACTCCGGCCCATGCCCATGCCGGCCCAGACCCCAGACCTCAGAAGCGGGCCACGACTCTGGCCCAGCCCGCCTTGCCTGGGCCCAGCCCGGTCCAGCCCATTCTGGCCCGTCGGCCCGACTGTACCGCTTCTGGCCTCTCCTCTCCAGCCAAGAGCATGCTCGGCTCGTCAGAGTCAAGCCGAGTCAGAGTCGGGCCTCTGGCACGGCTGCGACGTATACGCGCTGCGCACCGACCCCAGCACTGCAAATCTCAACTATTCGAATCAAAGGGTTTTACCCTTCGAATATTCGAAGGGTCAGTGGAGCCCTTCGAATCAAAGGGTCTAGAGCCGGCTGTGCGTCGACGCAGACGCCATTCGAAGGGTGTAAGTGGTTTAAGACCCTTCGATTCGACGGGTTCCATTGACCCTTCGACAAACCCTTCGATCCGAAGAGTTGAGTTTTGCAGAGAGGCTGGGCCGCCACCTGGTGGCCAAAGGACATCCCGCTGCTGGCCTGGCCCTGGCAGGGTGCTCGAGGGCCTCACGACGCTGTGCGTGGGCTGCGGCTGGCCCGGGCTGGCCGCTGGGCCGCGAGGACTGCAGCCGCCGCCCGCAGCACCAGTCCGCGGGCTTCAGGATGAAGGGAGCCGCGCGGGGCGTTGGCCGTGGCGCTGCTAATCCTGGTGGCCAAGGATCCCTCGCTGGGGTCGCGGCTGCTGTAGATGCAGAGCGAGTTCCCCACCCTGGACCTGGACCGCGCACCTCTGGAGTTCCACTCCGCGTACGATGCCGAGGCGCATGACTCCGCGGGCTTGAAGCTCGAGGTGGTGAGACTGGTCCGCGAGCAGATGGGGCTGCAGTGGCTGTCGCCGGCTGAGGTACACCACAGGCTGGGGGTCATGCGCTTCAACACCTCGCTCGCCGGCAACGCGCAGGCGCTCTACTCGGCCCTGGCGTGGCTGGAGCACTGCTGCGTGCCCAGGGTGGGCCAGTGGTTGGACGAGCTGGCGGGCGAGGCGGGCCACCGCGTGGTGACGCTGCGCGACGTGGCAGCGGGCGAGCACCTCTCGCTGGGCCACGCCGTGCAGCCGTTCCGCTGGAAGTGCGAGCGCCGCTTCTACCTGGCCTCCACCTGGCTGTTCCACTGCGAGTGCGCGCTCTGCGCCGACCCCATACCGGCGCCCGCTACTGCGCCGCCTGCGCGGGCCGCGGCGTTAAGCAGCTGCTGACGCTGGTCTCCAGCGGCCTGATGTGGCGCCGCGAGGCGGAGGGATGCGGGCGCAAAGGCCAGGGCTGCCCGCTGCACCAGCGCCTGCAGGAGGTCTCCGTCAGCAACGTGCCGCTGTCGGCGTCGGAGGACTTGGTGCAGCAGGCGCTGTGGCCGCGCGGCCCGCTGCACCCCAGCATCGCGACATGGTGCTGCGCGCCAAGGAGGTCATGCTCGACTACGAGAGCCCTCCGACTCGGCTGAGGCTGCCCGGGTGTCCCGCCACTGCCGCTTCCCGATGGCCGCCGTGGACAAGCTCTGCCTGGGACACATCCTGTTCAAGCTGCCGCTGGTCAAGCGCCTCGGCCACTCTATCTGCTACCAGATGTCCAACGCGCGCACCGCGGCCGCCTTCGAGGACGCCAAGGCGGAGTATGGTGGAAGCTGTGGCCACAACTTTGTAGCCGCAAACAGGGACATGTCGGCGATTCATCGCGCCGCGTCGGGGACCCCACGGGTAGGCCCGCGCGGCGGCTGGACGGCGGGCTGTCGCTGTGAGCGAGGCCCCTTAGGTTGACGACGACGCCGTGCGTGCGAGGGTTCGTGGTCAGACGCGGTGGCGCGCTACAGTGAGTGCTACTGTGGCAGACGCGACGGCGTCGTCGTGGACGTGTCGACAGCGTCGCCGTCCCGGCGGGCCGCACAGGCCGCACCAGCTACGCCGTCCGCGCGAGTGGGGCAGGCTCTTGGCGGATCAGCCAGAGGTCAGGGCCAATTTCTTCTAGAGGCTCTCAATTAAAAGTCCACTTTTGCTATCATGTCTTTTTGCTCCCAGAAAGTATTGTGCACTGGTACACTGCCCCCCTAAGGTATTTTGTACTTTTCCTCAAGTTTTGTTGACTATAATTTTGTCTGTACAAGTGCATGCGTGTCCATTACCTTTGCCGCAAGAATTTTTGCTGACATTGTGCACGTTATCATTTTGTCTGGTTGATGGGTCCAACTGTCATCGATGTGTTGTTGAAACTTCACCTTGATTCTGTGTTGCAAAGTGGATTCCAGTATCAGTCCATAGCTCAAATTCAATTTGTGTTGTCTACCGTTATGCACAGATACAGGAAAGAAATCTTTTCATGTAGGAGCCAAGGAAATGCCATTTGTTATGTTCCTATGTAAATCATTCTTTGTGACCATGTAATGCAGAATTGTTGATGAAATAAATTAAGTTTGAACTTCAGTCACAGTGCTTACTGCTTCCCCCCATGCTAAGTGAATCGTTCATGGCGCATTGCTAGTCTGACTCTTCCTATTGAAGCCAATGTCATGAGGGTCACAAGATGAAACCAATGATTGTAAGAGATCTCATTGAATTTTAATGAACGTTCAGGTACACTACTTTAAATCATGTCAAATTACTTTCTTCTTTTTAAAAAAGAAAAGGAATCATAACATCAAACTCCACCAGCGCACAGTTGAGCTTGTCACTGGGCGGTTCTTTGGTACATTTTGTTTTCCCTACAGAATAATGAACATTATTACAAAAGGAATGATTAGCACAATGCAAATACTTAACTTGAATAACAAATAACACTATATGATACTGTAAAAAAAGGCCCTACAATAAGAATTTATGTCTACAGGGTTTAATCCTTATCCTCCTTATCAACCGTCATCATGAACTCAGGATAATAAACCGTACCTGACAACCTGTTTTTCTATTTTCTTCTGCAAGCATCCCTATCCCCCAAATGCGTTGCATGTGATAGCATGAGGCAGGAAAAAGAACATGGTCTTTAACAATCCCAAAGCTGAACATTGCTAATTGAAGTTATGGAACAGACATATGACAAGTTTGGCAGTGAAACAATACTTATACAGAATACTGAGAAAAATTGCACTTAACAAACAGATAAGAGGGGAAGAAAGTGCCTACACATAACGCAAGTTCAACCCTAATTCTAAAAGTCTACAATGATCGTTCAATATCCAAATGATGCATGAGATTTTCTGAACTTACGATCCTTTGGAAAACAAGGAAACAATACTGATAGTCTGTCCGTTAAGAACCACCACAAGTGGGGAAGATGCTAACGAACAAGACAGTTCCAACATCTCCATTGAATTTGGATACACTTTGTCCTTCTGTAGACGACACCAGATTTGAATGGAAGCTAAAACACCACAGCTGTATGGATTACAAAAATACCACAGCCATAACATTCAACAATTTCAAGGACTTACTAACACTACTTCAAATCATGTCAAATCAGGTAAAATTGCATACAGAAAAAATTGTTGAATCAAAAGACAGTTCCCAAACATGTCTTCAATTTGGGTACACTTTGTACTTCAGTACATGAAATGAAATGAGATTTTAAGTACTGAATCAAAGCAAAAACACATTCAGTATTCAAATCATGTAAAATTAGGTACAATTGCATACAAAAACAAAGAAAATCAACATATAAATCTTGAGCAGTAGAAGATTCACAAGAAGCTATTTGAATTACAATACCACAGCCATAACTGTAGAATCGTTCTTACATTTAACAATCTCAAGGACTTTTTGAAAATGTTTACTAACACTACTTCATATCATGTAAAATTAGGTAAAATTGCAATATGATGTAATAGTAATTTGAAGTGAATTTTATACAACATGCAGACTCACAAAATGTCAAGATACATGCAACATTAAACTCTGTGCTCGTCTACAGCATTATCAATTATATTTTCCAGCCTGTGAGACGCTGCTTGTAGGAAGTTGAGAAGTGCATCACGCCTAGGCCCCACAGGGTTCCTCAGGTCTTCCTCGAGCCTCTCAACTACTCGATCGTTGACTATTGCTGTCACGCTTCTGGGTCTGCCTGCAGCATGTTCTGCATCTTGCAAGATCAGCAAGTCTGCCCAAGCTTCACCTTCGAGGGTGACAAGGCCATCTGCAAATGAAAGGGATGATGAGAGGACATTGAGAGTAGCTTGAAAATAAATCTCATACAAACCTAAGAATATGTTCTGGTGTCGTCCAATTAGGTCCCTCAAGACTCTGTTGTGGGACTCGCAGGCATTATTAGTGCGATGGAAGCTGCCATGTACAGACATCCACTGGAGTCTACTGTTGTCATTGATCCAGAAGTCTCTGACATAGAGAAGGAAGGGACGTACTATGTTCCCTATTCCTTGCCCTGCCCTATTCGCTTCTTCCACAATGATGTAGAAGGCTTGGCGAATGTCTGCTTGGGGAAGAAGTGGTAATGCACAGGCCAGCCTAATTATGTCTCTGACATCAATATTGTTGCGTAAGTACCACCCCAATCCCAAAACGACTGCTTCTGATACAAATGCCTGCAAATAACATGGTCTTAGAAGACAGAAGGATATGGAAGTAGCTGTCGTAAGTAGTACACATCATTATTGTTACACTCACCCGAGCCAGGTGCCACAAGCAGCCCTGCAGAGTGCATGCAAAGATAGCACTCCATGCATTCTGCTGACCACGCTCATAATCCGTGATTACACGTTGAATTCTTAGTGGGGGAGGGAGAAGGCCACGGAGGTGTGTCAAGACAGCCACATATGCCTCCTGGGTCCGTCGCTCCATGAGCACCTAAGCAATAGGTATTACATGGTACCGCCATGTGGTCACTATCACAAACAACTACAGGAGCAAAACAGTCATTACTAATTTGGTTGCAACACATTACAGCTCTGAAGGACAGTTATCTTAAGACATCTGAACTGACCTGAGAACAGCCACCAATATTGGGTACAACTTTAAAGGTCCCATCACCATGGATGATTCCCACATTTGACATGAATTCTAGCATTCTTCTTGAGCTGAATAATATGTGATGGTGGTTGTTCGCGTCATCGAAAGAGCCGGCATAGATGTTGTCGTTGCCGTCGTCGGTCATACTTATGATCCTGAACCTCGGATTTTGCAAAACTGCTGTTAGCTCGCGCAGGGTACGAGGTAGACGGCTGGGATACCTAGAGAATCGCGCGTTCCTCATTGCTGTCCGCATTCTTGCAAAGGGCAGGCGAGCTCTAACCTCCCTCGGCGACCTGCAAATCATGAACATAGGAATTCAGGACGCCAGGGAATGAATGGCAGGCAGTGTCGCGCCAGAGCTTAGCTCGCTTACCCTCTACGTTCTTGGTAGAAAATTGTGCGGTAGGAGACATACTCCAAGCGGCGGCAGCGGCTCAGGATCCTGCGTCTGAGAGCCTGGGTGGGTGCATGAAGCAGATCTGGACTGTGCGTGGTATGGCGAGTCAAGTGCTCCAGATCTCCAGTGCGGCGTCGAATAACTGCTCGCCCAGCGCAGCCTCTTCGTAGTGCTACTTTTGATTTGAAATGCATGCAGCGCAGGTACAGGTTGTCGCCGCGTTGCAAATTCCGATGATAACAGAGTCCATCTCCACAGTGGAAGACCAGAGAATGAGATCTTTTCCCCGGCATTGTTTGGACGCGGGCACCGCCAACATCTTGCAGGCATCCTAAAAGGGCTAGAACATAGCCTAAAATGAGCAGCCACCCGGCAAGGAAGCTCAACTTCATGGTTCAGTCGTTGCGGAAACTTGTCGAACGCAGATTTGCTTCTCCTCGTTTTTTAAAACCAACCGTGCCCAACAGTCAAGGTGGGGCGATAACGGCGTTAACTAACGATAACCAATAACTTTATACGTTCATCTGTTCATTTCACGACAACTGCCGCCAGGACAGCGCCGCGAAAATATTGAAAGTAGTTTAGTACAATTATTGTTTACTTTCTGTTGTAAAATGCTTTGAAAATGAAGGCAATAAAATTATCAATAAGAAGAAAATATGTTTTGTGTGAATAAAAGTTGTCTTGTCCACTATATGTGCAACCTAGTGTGCCAAATCGATCTCCATAACGCAGCAGACGACAGATGCAACGATGCTATAGCGACAGCAACGCACGTTAATTAGCGCCATCTGTCGTATACGGTTGGACCTCTCTCCCAAATTCTTCTCACAGCCTTTTGTAATTGGAACGAAATTCCTCCAAGTTACTGCAAGGAAGTCTTTCGCGATTTCTCTGACATGTTGATATTTATTCTGAAGCTACTTTCTTACTTTCAAAGACTTGAAAATGGAGCATATCATTGAAGTCGAAACACACCCTCACTCCTACTGCGACTGCCCCCCCCCCCCCCCCCTCTCATCGTATCAGATCAACTCCCGTAACTAGTCCCAAGGCACCCCAAGGCCATGCCACTGTAAAGAATCTCTCTATCGCTGTCAACTTCCGTAACCGACTCATCGCACCGTTACTTCCGCCTGCTTCCACCCATCGTGAAGTCAAGAACGTTGGCGCAGATTGCATCCAAGATTGCATCCGTGGAAAATGGTACGTTTTGGTGTCCATCGGCATAGGACTATCTACTACAGCGTTACAGTATAGGATTTCAGTCTCATCCACGGCAGTGCAAAATATTTTTGCCGCCATCATATGACTGCAACCTCATGGTAGCGTTGCAGTAACTTAACCTCCTCGCATCTTGCATCGTTGCGCAGGATGTACGGCCTTTGCGCTGGGAGGCCCCTTTTGCACTAGGATATAGAAATGAATTTTCGTTTCCATATGAGTGTGCCTTCCTGCATGGGGCAGGGTGTTTGACATGAATTGCAATATGCAATTCTTTTTGCAGGACCCCAGAGGACCTCCGCGTCGCGTATATGTGCCGCCTACGGCCATGTTCACATCGGGGCAATACATCAGTGGGTCCTTTGGACCCGAACAAAGTTCTAGAGATTTCTACGTGAGTACACGCCGGTTAACTGGTCCCACTGTCAATGCTTGGGCTAGAATGTACGTTTCTCATGCCTTGCCCTTGACTCACTCGCAGATCGCTGCTCAGGCTCAGAGCGTTCGAGATCAGCACATAAGTGAGGTCGCCTCTTCGCAGCTGGTGACTGTCAGGCGGGTCGCAAGACCTGATTATGCTTTGGTGAGTTCACCCTCCTTACATGACGAAACTCTGATGTTTATGATCCCTTCCTGGAAGATTGGCACAAATGATTAATTTGTAGTTACATCAGACGGCACTACTTACTGACAGTATGAGTTATTAATGCGCCTTTCTTTTACAGCCTGCGGATGCGTATTGTGGAGGCATATCATATGAGGTACATTTCTTGTAATTCTCGATACCCTTCGAAGATGATGTAGTAGTCTCCCCTCTTTGTGTGTTTATAGTTATTTCTCCACTCCTGTTAATTTTTTCAATGTCTTCCAGCATTATGATATGCATTGCACATTACATTATCAGTAACTTGAGCTAACATCTTTCCTTGCTTTTCAGTATCCCCGGCATGTGGTTCACACTGATGATCGTACAGCATTTGAGGACGTGGCACAATCTTTTGATCAAGAGGTGAGATAATGTTCCCATGTAGTGCCCTGTGCATGTGGGGTGACTTTCACCACTCATAGGAAGGGGGGTTAACTGATTGCCCTTGAATGCATCAGCGATTTCTGTTGAGCGATTGCATAAGAAATTGCACCTTTTGCCTGAACTAGCATTGACAACTTCTGCATTCAGTTGCATTTGTCTTCAGCTACAGTATGACCTCTAGTGTGTGATGGCTGTGTTTGCGTACTGTGTCCACTGAATGATTTTATTTGCTATCAGCAGCCTTACTCTGTGTTGGTGCTGCAATCCTAACTGTTTTGTGAACTTGCTTTCAGGTACCCTTCTGTACACATCCGAATGTGGAAAGGAGATCTTATGTGAGTATATAAATTTAGAATGGCTCAGGTGTTGTGTATCCCTTCTCTTGTGACAGTGTTGCGCGGCACTGACTGCATCCTATATGAATTTTTTTTTCTTTCAGAGACTTCAAGAGGAGTGTGTCATGTACAGACATCCAAGAAGCATGATGCCTGCCATGCTTCCGGCCCCCTTGGATCAGAGCAAAATTTTCCGAATCAGAATTAATGCCGGGTTTTGGGTTCAAATCTACCACTGTGGAGTGGTGACTTGGCCGACGTCAAAGCGATAGTGACGGGAGCGCAATTGTTCGACATTGGCCCGAGTCTAGGTTTTACGACTTGAAAAATTTTAGTTCTCAGTACGTGTTTGTTGCAAAGTTTGTTGTGCAAGGTTGTAGTGGAGAGTGTTTCTGGCGCTAGTTTTGTTCTATCCAGTTGTTTGTCAAGCATTTCCCATACTCTTGGTTTCGGGCCTGGTCGCATGAACGTCAACCCCAGGGGTGAAATTTAAAATTGCCGCAGCGACTCCGTTCAAGTTTCTAACGTGTAGTACATAGTTCAGGGCTATCGGATTTAGTCGAGTTGACCCCAAAATCAAGCTCCTTCGTTATTTTGCGAAATTTTGAAGTTACAAGACCGCGAAAAGCACTAATTTGTGGAAACTGCGCGCCATCTTTGAGCGGGTGCGAGACAAAGACAGATAGGAATTTCGAATTTCTTTCTTCTGCTACGTCTAAGCTCAGGCCTTCCTCTACAGGCTGCGGAAGTCAAAATTCCAAATTTTATTACTTCTGATGGTGAACTAGAAGAAATTCAATTAGCCGTAAAATTATGTCAGTCCGTTACGCTCGACTACGATTTAACATCGTGGGGCAATATCCATCACACTTCCAATGGAATCCCCTCGGATCCTACGTCAGCTTGTCTATACAAACAAAAAAGTATCCGGAAATTTTTTTTGGAAATCAATTGTTTAGCCGCTAGGCCACGTAACGGACTGACTTTTCCGATAATCCTAAGAGAGACGAGAGTGTAACGGACACTCTAGGGTGGGCCAAACCAAAGGTTGAGGTCTGGAATGTACGATTGCCGGGTACTTTCCGACTCTACGTGAAAAATAAAAGTACCCCTATTCTCTGGTTTTGCTGAAAAAAATAATTTAGGCGTACCTCAGAGGGGTTTACGCCCAAACTTTGGTTTCTTCGAGTTTCTCACGGTTGGCGTAGGTGAGCTTCGCAAATTTGATCTGTTTTGAAAAACCGAACTTGCGTTGTCATTCCTACCGTAACGCCATACATTTGAGACCACCTGGGTGCCAATACACTCAACAGCAAAGTTTTTCATACACATGGTGTTGTCCAAGTTCAGTAATTTATTTCCCTTTTTCTGCGTGTGAACTGATTTTTCGGCCCAGCTGGAACGGGATTGAGTGTCACCTGCCAGAGTAAGCTCTCCTGAGGCTCTAAGAGTGCACCGCAACCGTGCACGGATGTTTGCCGACCTGCCTGTGGCTAGGCCCCCACAGCCTTTGGTCTCATCTGCACGCTGGTGTCGTCAAGTTTTAAATTATCAAAGAATTATGTATTTTTCCATGAAAGTAGGTCTTAACTCTGTTGAAATATTAAGTAATGTATAATGAAACAAAGCTATGACTTCAATCTTTATTCAATTCAACGTTTCTACTAAGGAAATAAAAGTTTTTTGGTACTAAATCGCAGGCGTCAGTCCGTTACGATATTTGGTCAGTCCGTTACGGCCCCTTTCTGCCCTTCCAGAGTTGAACTCATTAGAGATACAGAAGTTCGGTTTGCGGCATTGACTTCCCCAACTATTCCTCTACCCGGGTGATCGTTGAGCTGTATAAGATTGTATCCATTTGTATAAGGCATTTTATACAGGTGTATACAGATACGATTGTATAAGGCCTTATACGCGCATGTATATAGTTGTATAACTGGGCCTGTATAAGGCCGTATTAAAAGCTGTATACGACCGTATGTAAATGTATATTTGTGTATAGGCGTGGTTTAGCCATAAATTGCGGATAAATGAATGTGTCTTAAAAGCCTCGCAGATGGACTGACACACCCCCAGAACGCCTACTCACCGCCGGGTAGGCAACCCACCTGCCCGGCCCGCGTGGAGTGTGGCCTACCCACCGCGGCTGATGGGGGCTCTTCACCTTCATCAAAATGTCAGATTAAAAGAAAGTGTGAAAGAAAGAACCTTAAATCATAAGTACAGATTTATAATGAAACGATATGAGTAATCTTTAGTTCGCAATGCGTGTTGAACAATCAACATGCTAAACCAAACTATTTCCGCTTGAAAAAAAAAAAAAAAAAAAAGACAAACATGGTAATATCAATGTATAAAATGTACAAACAGGACATTTGCAACAACAGTTGAGTTAATTGATTCATTTTATTTATTTATTCAAAAACAAAAAAATTACTTAAGGAGAGCAAGAAAAGATTATAGGAAGAAACAGCGTCAGTCTTTCAGAGTGCCCTTCTTAACCATCTTCCTGATTTCCCCAAGACGGTTAGAAAGAACATGTGTTAGCTTGCTTTGTTTCTTTGTTTGCCACTTATTAATTTTGGCTACCCCATTTGCATATGCTGGAACAAACAAAACAAAGATATGAGTAACATGAAGAAAGGAATGGATGCATTCCATCTCAAATCGAATCAAAGTTTGGGTCACTCTCTGAGAATTTGATTTCCTTACTGCCAACTGATCAACCCCCAGGGAAACTGAGCCACACCAAATTTCAGCCTCCTATCTCACAAGTCCTAAAAGTTATGATTTTTCTCATTCTTACACCAATTTTGACATCAAAAACTTGGTAAAACTGATTTTGTCTTATAACTTTTCAATCTGTAATCTGACATGAATTCTGATGGTTTCAAGTGAAAGAGCATCAAGAGGTAGGTGGGACATGCTGCCTACCTCTTATTTAAAACCAAATTTCTAAAATGTGTTGGAAAAGGCGCTAAAATTTTTAGAAAGAGCGCAACTCAGATTTCTCAAAAAATCATTATGTTCCAGTGACCCAAAATTTGTTTCAGGACTTCTTCCGAAATTCCTCTTTAAGAAAAAAAATAATCTAGAGAACTAATTTATGTTTATCAGTTGATATCAGTGCACTGTAAAATTAAAAGACATTGATTGCAGCACATACCAACAATAGCTCTAACTGCACGTGGATGCAAAGGGTGAACTTTAGCTTGCTGTTGTTCAGTCCCTCCTGCTCTCCAGGGCTGGCCTGTTGGTGTACAATCCATAATTTGGGATGGTTTGAAAACCCCTGTCATGAGCCGCCTCACCACATGCTCCATCTTGGAGGAGTTGGTAATTGCTTGTCTAATAGTGTTCTTTTTGCAATAAATTTGCAAACATAATTCTTTTGTGTCCTGGGGGAAAAACATGTATATTTTTAAAAAATTCATTGACAAGCTACTTCAAAGAACTTAAGGCACACAGTCTGTGATAAATGGTATACATACATCAAGCTTTCCATACAACTGGTGTTCTAGATCAGAGTCGTCATCCATATCGATGTCAAAGTCAATGTCTTCATGAGAGGAATGGTCTGGAAAAGCAATCACATTTTAAGATTAAATATTCATCTTAGTGAGAGCACTGGGAGTTACTATACATTCTTGGCACTATCAATTCAGAGGAGGTGAAAAAGTAACTTAAATGGATCAAGAGATCAATAGTGAAGAGAGACTTTTTTTATATGTGCTGGCATTAGAAGCCAATACGAGAAGATTTTGCTTCAAGCAAAAGGTGCCATCCTTCCTCTTAGACCGTTACAAACAATGTTAGCATGTAAAATGTATAGTAAAAGTGAGGGGTTCTTACTTCTTACTTGACGATCATTGTGATCATTGTGATCTTCATCATTTGAATTTGACCTCGGAGTCTCACCATCATCACCTGTCCCACATTACACGAATAATACTTCATGTGAAATGCATAGCAAGATTAATGTTGAGTCAAAGAAGCTGAATAAATGCATACCAGTTCTTCTTGATGAACCAATTGGTGGAGTAATTGGAATTGGACGAGAGGTGGGACTATCTTGATTTGTAATTACACTACCGGAATCAATTTTTCCATTAGCAGAACCTAAAAGTTTGAAGGAAATTCCAAAGGAGAATCAGATGTGTCTCAAATGACCTTAATAACAATTTCCTTAAAAAAATTCATAGCACACATACTGACCTCCATCTTTCTGACGTCTCTGCTTCTTGACTTCTTCCAGTTGCTCCTGATACCTCTTAATTTGAGCCTCCATCTCTTCCTGTTGCTTTAACAGATCTAAGTCCTCAGCGTCATCAAATAGCTCATCCTCTGAGGGGTTAGCAGCAGCAGATCGTACAAGGTTTCTTCGGTCTTTTGCTCTCTGAAATCAAAGACAAACATGTCGAAATTTTAATGATACTGATCCAATGTTTTACCCTCAAGTGATTCTACAAATAAAAACACAATATTACCTCACGGTTAGTAGTGATGTTTCGATTGATCAAAGAAGAATCTGAATCTGAGTCATCACCCATATTTTCAGAACTATTTGGTTTCTGCATATCCTTGGCAATAGAGGCCATAAGGTCATCGTTTGCTTTCTTCTCAGCCTCCTTCTTTTTAGCCAGAAGTTCTACTTGGCGTTTCTTTTCCTCCTGGATAAGGAGAGCACCAGAAAAAGTAATGAAAACTTCTCTCAAACCAATGTATGAGGAGCAGACAAGACAAAACATGCCATCACATAATACTACTAGGGGCACGTGACCGTTATTTTGGAGGTGGGTCACGTGATTGGCTGAGCGTAAGAGAGCGCTAAGTCAAAATCCTGGATGCTCTGGATGCTTGGCGGACGAATAGGGGGCTGGACCTCATTTAACCTAACCGAAAATACCCTAACCTAACCACCCTGGGTCCACATGTCACCTCAAGTAGTAATTTCTTTTCAAAAATGGTCAAACTTTGCTGGCCTGAAGGTTCCGGCCGCGTGCCAGCCTCTGGGGGCGAAAAAATTTCTAAGTCCCAGAAAAGCCCAAACCTTAGGGCCGAAAAAAAAATTTCGTCAAAAACGGTCGGGAAGTGGTTTTTTGGTCTCCTGATGGTCTCCTGACACTTTTCTGGAAATTTTTTTTTTTTCGAAATTTTTTCAAATTTTGCCGAAATTTTCCAAGTTTTATGCTATAAATCTTGAACGGATCAAGCGAATTTGACCAAATTCAGGATTTTGCAAGGAAACATAATGGGGAAGAAGCCCTCAAAGTCAGTGGCCCGTGCGTCAAACCGTTTCCGAGCTCTCGTGCGCACAGACACACACACACACACACACACAGACACACGGCAACTTTAATTTGACCCCAGTCAGGACATGGGCTTTCGCTAACGCTCAGCCAAAAAAAACAATCACATGGACAACACTGGCAAGTAAGCCAAACAAACGAACCTGCGTCATTTCAGGTCCTTTCTTATTCTTCCTGATGGAATAAGTCTTTACTGGTGGTGCAGGTTCTACAGAATTGGGTCTCCTACAGGAGTTGGTCCCAGCAGAGGTTCCTGGGGATCCATAAAACTGGCCCGAAGAAACACCATCGACGGGAGTGGACTTAACTGACGATCGTCTCTTCATGTCTGACAATTCCTTCTTCACAATATCGAGATGAGCTGCCAATGAAGAACAGAAACAAAATAGCTTCAACACCGTGCCTACCGTACACCAACGAAGGACAGGAGGAGCTTCGACCACGAAAATCCATCACATCTTACAACTGGCGAATGAGGCCACACCCGTACTTCTTTCATGTACATGACTTTAAGTTAGGTAGAGGCAGATAAGAACAGAGCAATAATGACTTTAAAACAGACTTGTCCTGACCAGTGCTCTCCCCTGCTGAAGAACCCAACTATATCTCCCACCTCAATAGCGTCCGCTCCAGCCTTTAAGATATTCTTCTCGTACACTAAACTAAGCGAATTATCCGACTTTGCACTTATAATGAACCAATTGCATTCGAGGCTAGCCGCCATTCGGAAATTTAAACTTAAAACTCACAGGCTCAAGGAACGGTAACGGATTGACTCGAAAATGAACGTCAAGTGTGAAGATACTGACGTCGGCCAGTGCTGCCAGATGACGCGCTGCCAACTGTCGAAAAAGATGACATGGAGACATTATATTGAGACGTTCATCAATAACCGACAAGTAAAACACAAAAACCACTGATTCAATGGGAAAAGAGTCATTTGAGAGACTGAAAACTTACTTCGGACTCCGTACTTTGGTTTTACAGAACAAAACCAGGGAAGGCCTCGACGACGTCAATAGCTATCCAACGGTCAACGAAAGTCACTGCCACAAATAAACATTCTTGGTTTGAAACTCTGTGCTGGCTCGAGAAATTACGAAAGGAATCAATCTATGTGAACTTAGTATGGGTTTCACCTTGAAGTCTGCTTACTCTTAGCGGAAAAAATGGCTAGTCTTCCAAACAAGAGAATACGTTCTAAGGAGGTTAGTGACACGCCCCGAATTTCCCCTTTATGCTATTGCCGACCGCCTATGTAAATGTGCATTTTCTGTCCTGTCAGAGTCTTGACGACGTACCTGATTTGAGCTTTGGAGAATGCAACAGTACTTGTGACTCGATGTCGTTGAGTTTCTCAACACATGCAGATACATCCATTGAAAACGAGGATGATAAGGTTCGTCAACACACTTTGCTAACCTTATGTTTTGGTGCATGAACTCCTGTTCTTGTTTACTCTCATGAATGTTTTCTGTTACAGTGTGATGAAGGTGGTTGCGATGATTCAGAAGATTCGTGTAAGTTCAGAGACAAATATCATGGAGCCATTGTTGCCTCACTTGCGGCTAGTCTCACCAATAATGCAAACCTGTCTACTGGATTTTCCACACATTCGGTAAGCTCTCAGTATTTTTCTTTTCTTTTCATACAATGCATCTTTTCAAATGTAGACTTTAAGCAGAACTTTGAGTGAGCTTTGTTGTAATTGTTGTCTTGTTTTAGTACCTGCCTTCACCTGATGAGCCATCTCAGCCCAATCAACTTAAAATAGCTGATGCTCTTCAGGAAAAATTTGATTTGATCGGGTTCCCCAATGTGCAAGAACATTTTCAGGTCTGGACTTCATTCAAATTTTCTTGTTCTTTTGGCATTAAAAAATAGGTAGTTTAACTTTTCTTGCCTCTTGTTGCAGGAGGCAGAGAACTCCCTACTCGGTGAGAAATGTTTTGATGACAACAGCATGTCAGAGAATGATGTGTCTGCTATTTCAGACGATATCTGCAAAGAAGAAGAATTCGATGGTGTACACAGCTCAGTGAAGCGCATTGTCCAGTGTGAAGAGGCATGATTTATTTCAATTGTTGACACTCATTTTGCTGTGATTGTTTTATGTGAGTGTGAAAGCTCTTAACTTATTGAGTCAAGTAATTGCCTTCCTTTACTTTTGGAAATCCAGGGAAATGACGGCAACAAGCAACAGATGCCTGTGAGAGTGACTGTATCCAAGTATGATGATGATAGACAAAACACATCTTGTGCTGGTAAATATTGACTCCATCTTTAACCTCCAATTTTATGTACCTTTCAAACCAATGCTTGGATTATCAATAAATTTTTTCCCCAGCAGATGAAATTACTTTTATCATGCCAGAGGAAGAAAGCCAAGATGTGCCAGCAAGTGATGAACTGAGTCTGATGTGCAGCACTCCATTCAAAATGCCTCTGGCTTGTGGACGCAGTTTTGTTCACCCACAAAACGGTATCATCTCCCCTATCAAGTTATCAGATTCCTCCTCCTCGGACTCAGACTCAAGTGACTCTTTTTGTGCTTCCATCAGCATCTCAGATCAAGATAACATTTCTTCATCATCAGACCAAGATTCGTGCAGTGATATTGATGACAGTATGGTGAAGTGTTGTTTAGATGATAGCAATACTTGTGATGAAACTGTTGAATGTGGGACAGTAGAGGAGGACACTGAAGACACTGAACCCCTTAGTGCACTGGCTAGAGCCACTCTCCTTAATAATGTCAAGCTCCACAATCACTCTGATTTAAGTGTCAATGAAGGAATCCTTGAGATTATGGAGCTGTTTGTGAAGAACAAGGAATCAAAACGTGGCCTCCACCGTTCCATCCAGGCTTTTCGCAAACTTTTGCCAGATGGTCACCGTCTTCCCTCAAGCTCTAAAAAAATTCTTTCTTACATTGAAAGCTTAGCCCCTCCTGTGCCTGCAAGTATACATTATTATTGTCAGGATTGTTTATATTATCATGGTTTGACTCGTGATGGTCTGTGTGAAATTTGTCAGAAGCCTACTACTTTTGGACGGTTCTACACTTATAGTGTTGGTGCAGTGATGAAGTATCTACTAGAATTCAAAAACTTAGCAACTATAATTGATGTATCAGAAGGTAAACACAATTCTGACCCAACTATATTGACAGACTTACGGGATGGCCAAGTTTTTAAGTCTAAGAATGTTACAAGTAGCAAGTATGATTTAAATGCTATTGTGAATGGTGATGGTGTAAGAATCAGGAAAGGGGGTAAAGATGAATTGTGGCCTCTTATGAGCACAGTTGCTGAGGTGCCAATCCATTTGCGGAAGGCCTTCATAACGATATTAGGTATATGGTATGGTCCTAAAAAGCCTGATATGAAAACTTTCCTAAAACCCTACTCAGAGGAAATGAAAATTTTGGACTCGGAGGGTGTTCAATGGATTCATCCAGTGACTAAGGAGTCACACAGGAGTATTATCAGACAGCCTCTGGTACTGGCTGATGCTCCTGCCCGAGCCATGTTTCAAAACTGTATGCTGTTTAATAGCAAGTATGGTTGCAATTTGTGTGAAATTAAGACTAAGTTAACTAAAGCCATTCCTGGTAAGAAACGCATTAGAGTGTACTTCTATGAGAATGATGTTCAACTTCGCACTAGAGAGAGAATGCTGGCTCAGGCTGCTACGGTTGGTGGAAAAGATCATGTCAGGGGTGTGAAAGGTCCCTCAGTTTTAGACAAGATTCCTTCTTGTGATGTAGCTAAATGTTTGGTGCCAGAGTATATGCATAGTGTTCTTCTCGGGGTAATGAAGCAACTCCTCAATATTTGGACAGCCAAAAGTGGGGCTTGGTGTATTAAGAACAGAGTAGGTGATATTGATGTACGACTGAAATCTGTGAAGCATCCTGATTTTGTTCATAGGATCTCAAGACAGTTGAAGTCACTGAAATTTTGGAAAGCATGAGACCTCTACTATTTTCTCCTCTTTGAAGGATTACCAACTTTGGAAGGACACCTGCCGCTGAAATACCTGCAACATTTCTTTTTACTTGTGATGGGAATATTTTCACTCTTAAGGGCTTCCATTCCACTGTCAGATGTACCTGTGGCAGATGGTATGTTGAAACTTTTTGCAAGAGATGTAGAAGACTTGTATAGTGATAGGGAACTCACCTACAATATCCATCAGTTGACCCATTTGGCACAAACTGTACTTAATTTTGGACCCTTGTTTGTGCAAAGTGCCTTCCCGTATGAAGATATGAATGGGTGGATTGGCAACAGAACTCATGGTACTAATAATGTTGACACTGAGATAGTTAAATATGTAAAAATTTGTCAAGGAATCCAAACTCTCAAAAGTGTTGTAATGGGTTTAGGTCCTCAGTACAATAGCAACTCGTCCTGGTCTGATGGAGAATTTTTGGGAAAGGAAGCGATAATTGACATCACACCAAAAGAAACAGATGCACTACGTGATTCCACTCCAAAAATTTTCCTACGGGCCAAGATTGGGTATGATACATTTACCTCAGAAGGGTATAAGCAATTAAAAACAGAAGACTTTTACTTAAAGTTTTCACTTAATGGTCAGTCAAAGTATGGATCCATACGATACTATGCACAAACTGCATTTGGCAGATATATTTGTATTTCTTTGTTGTCAGTAGATCAAACCAGGGTCTTTTTCCATCCTGACATAAGAAAATGTGTAACACACATTGTTCCTTTCCAAAGAACAGATACTTTTGTCACCATTGCCCTCAAAGATATTGTGTCTAGTGCTGTTAAAGTTGGTAGAGTTATGGATTATTTGTATGAACGTCCAAACTTATATCGATTTGTGATGTAAAAGGCAAGTTAAAGTGACTGTGCTTATGTGTTGCCAGATGTACTTATATTTTCTGGAAACCCTCTGAGAGTTAATAAATTACATGAGAACACTGCACTTATTCATTCCTTCATTTGAGCTTCACATCATCTCTAATGGGTAATAAATGAGAAGCATCTACAAAGAAGTATTTTTTAAGTAAATGTTTAGCTTTTATTTTGCAAGGGTTGATTTTGAACAAAATCTGTTTGTACTTGGTGATTTGATGAACCTTTACCCTATTGGTGTGAGTTCACCCTAACCCAGGGGGAACTGTCCTAAATTACTGTAGTGGTTTTTTCCCCTTTTTCACTCTCTATAATTCATGATTTACTGTTACTTTCTGATGACTTTTCGGTAAATATCACACCCGCAGTAACAACCATGTGTCCCCACATATTTTGCTGAGAAGATTTTGGGACCATGGAAATAATTGGTACCAAACTACTTACACCCCACACTAAAGCAACCTGAGCCCTTCAGGACTAGGAGAAGCAATGCAGAAAAACGTAATATGTAAGCACAAAAATTTATGATTTTCATTTCTCCATGGCAAATTACTCAGAGTTTTTCTAGCTAAAGATTGGGGAAATCCAAATGAATGGTGAAGCAGCACCTACTTCCACTACTACAGCAGCCCAACATTTACTGGATTAGCAACAGTAACTTTGTCAATACCGAGCCATGCAGCTTCTCATACACAAACTTGTAAGTTCATTCCAATCTCATAATCAACTACAAAGTGTCTGCCTAGCCACTTGCCACTGGCAGGGCTCAACAATGATGCCGGCACGACCCCCTGCAAATACCAAGGCTGCCGCGGTGGGCGCGGACGGCGCCGGTTCTACAGTTACAGGACAAGACAGCGACAGGCTCCCCGGGCAGGAGCGGCCTGCAAAGTTCATGGTAGGCCATCCGCATATCGCGCGCAGGTTGCTTTAGTGCTCAGGGGGATAGGCAGCCGTGCAAGGCAGATTGCCTACTCGACCATCCACGGGCGCTTCACACCCACATGCATGTTTCCCGAGGCCGACCGAATGACCTCTAATGACTGAACTATCCTCTGGAACGCCTGCGGATAGCTGGGATGTATGCCAGCACATATTGAACTGCACTATACTAGTGTATACAGGCGCATATACAACTGTATACAGATCCATATAGGCACATATACACCGTTATACAGCTTCATACAGGCTTCCATACAGTTGTATACAGCGGTATACCCACCCGTCAGGGCAAAGATGGCCACACCATACAGTACAATATAAATGTATATGAGTTTATACAGAGATATACAGACCTGTATATAGCTGTATAAGGCTTTATTGTGGCCACATTATACAACTTTATATGGTCCTGTATATCACCTAATACAGTTCCATACAACGTCATACAACACTGTATAAACCCGTATTTATTTGGATACAAACTTATAGAAGTTCGTATACAGGTTTATAAAATTCGGATCACCCGGGTAATTCGACGGCCCATTGGAATAACGTCCTAAGTTCTAAGGCGCTCGCCGAAACGTCCTAACTTTGGCGCCGTCCTCAGAAACGTCCTAAGTGTGGCGACCCCGCTCGAACCGTCCTAACTGCTCCGGAGCTACTTATTCAGGGCGCCGAGTTGAAGTTTCGAAACAAACGCACAAATCGGGGAGTGAATTAGATTGCTTGGGAGGTGGCTTGAATTTAGCCAGGTTGTTTAAGCTTTCGTTTGAGCCCTCTTCCGCCAAGAATGACGCTTGGAAACTTAATTTATCTGCGTTTTCTCTTGGCCTCGCGGCAGGCTGAGGTAGCTAGCATCGCTCTGCGTCAAGCTGCGCGGAGAGTGGCCGGGCCGCGCCGGGAAACCCCGGATGCAGCTACGCCGCGCCGGGTACGAAGCGAGGTAGTGTATCAAATTTACATGTAATTTATTTTTTTTTACGTAAAGTTGGTAAAATTACCGTAATTTACAGTAAAATAGGTAAAAATAGGTAAAATTGAGTAAAATAGAGTAAAAACGCCTGTTGATCGACTGTAAAGATCGTGTAAGAACTTTGAGTATATTTTTATGTTGTTTGGTGACTCGTAAGACATTGTGTGTCCATGAATTCGAGAGCGGATGTATTACTACCCCTTTGGAAGCATCTTGACGATGCAGAGTTTTGAATTTGCGCGGGGCGAACGCTGCGGTCTCTCTCGTCGTGATTGGGTGGGGTGAGCAGAAAGCCTCTCTCTCATTAGTTCGCGCGACGTCTCGTTCTCCTCCTGTAGCGCCAATCACATTACGCGTTGTTTTGCTTTCGGCATTAGTATGGTGAGGTCCTGACTGCATGACAATGCCAGCATCAGTAGCACATGTAACATGTCTGGCAGTTCGGCATCCTTTTATTTCACACCATACATTCATATTTGGTTTCAGATATGATTTTAAATTAAAAGAGACTCAATAGAAAACAAAAGATAAGAGTTTTGGGTTGGATTGGTGGCTTGACCTTCAAAGAAGTCTCAGAGAAAAAACGCAAGAAAAATCAATTTTGCAATTTTTCTTACACAGATTTAAATTACATGGTAAATTACCATGTAAAATACCGATAAATTACGGTAAAATTACATGACTTGACACACTAAAGCGAGGCCCATGCGACAGCAGCGCCGTCGCTTCGGGATGCCCCAGGGGCCCCAGGCTGCAGGCGGGATAGCCGGCCGAGTCCAGTTATGACACTTTTACTCTCACATCCCACCAAGCAAGAGCGCTAGCCTAAATTTTTGATTAATCATTGTAGCTTTTCCACCGATTTGATTTGAGAATGATTTTGAGGGTCGACGCAGAAAGCAAAGGAAAACCTAAAAATTAAAAAAAATGAAATTGCCAAAAATGTCAGTTAGGACGTTTCGAGCGGTGTCGCCACACTTAGGACGTTTCTGCGGACGGCGTGAAAGTTACGACGTTTCGGCGAGCACCTCAGAACTTAGGACGTTATTCCAATGGACGGTCGAATTAGACGTTTTCAACGGTTTTTCTCGGAAACTTCAAACTTCGGAGAAATACGGCCCTGAACGCATCATTCTGACTCTAGGGGTTACATTTTGTCAGTCCGTTACGGTGACTTTGAACCTTCATAACTCGGTCACTTTTTGAACTACAGCGACCAGCCAAAGCCACAGTCATCGCCCATGACTGCAGAATAGTGGCATGCACTTGGATTTGCTGTACTGGTATTTGTTTGGGCGCAGCATTTAAAGAAACGTTAAGAAGTGGCTCTGAATGTCAGTCCGTTACATGCGACCAGGCCCTTTCCTAGCTGCTGCTTCACGTGCCTCCCTTCCAGGAGGCTGTAAAAGGCTGCAGCAATCCTGGCAGTGTGTCAGCTGCCGTGGCTCAGCCGGCTGCTTCAATTACGAGTGGACAGGCAGCAGGCCCAAGCCCCCTGATAAGCTTGATGTATCGATAGTCTCGTGTCTGGCCCTCAGCCACTGTATTCCCTGTCACTGCAGCACTAAACCTGCACCCACCCATGAGCTGAAGGTTAACGCTGAGCTCAACTGCGTTCCCTCTGAATCTTCAAAGGCTTCTAGCGAAGCCTCTACATTCGGGTCCCCACTGCCTCCCGGTGTGGGTGGAGGGGGGTCCTAACGGGGCGGAATCTCGCACAGATCCCTGTGGCGCGCCGGATATGCAATACGCGTCGCAGGGCTGCGCTGCGTGTGGTATTTTTCCCTTCCGGCGTCTTTCCCTTGCCCCGCCACCCTGCCTCCTCCTCCTCCTCCCGGGCGGCTTCCCTCCCACCCATCTCCTCGCCGCTCCTTCCCCTCCTCTGCCCCCCCCCCCCCCTGCCTCGCCATCCTGCCTCCTCCTGTCTCGGCCTGCTCCCCTCCCCGGCCAGAGAGAGATGATAGCGCTATGCAATCGCGACGGACCACTGGTTCTCTCTTACGCTGTCCGCACTCGGTGGGTCGCTAGGGCATCGCGCCGGTACCTGTGCTGACTCTTAGCAAGTGGAAGGGAATGCACTTATTTACAGGATTAATTACAGGAAAAGAAAAAGAAAATATTCTCTTGAACTTGTCAACAAAAAAAAAAAAACTGAGATTTATAGTTGGTCTCAAGTAAAACATAAAAAACATTGTGCTTGTGGAAGAAAAAAAATTAATCAAAATTTTGGAAACATTAGAAAGGATTATAAAAATTGAACGACAGCAAAGAGCAGAAAACCACTAGCCACATGTTGCACCTGGCTCTTCTGCAATCTCTGCTCTACAACATGGGCAGCGTTCGTTGTTGTACCACCATGGCGAAATGCACTGCACATGGAAAGTATGCTGGCAGCCCGTTGTGAAGGCGTTGTCGACAACATCCTCCCGGCAAATGCTGCAAAGCTGGAAAAGAACAAACATTGTTTATGGACCACCCTGACGCGACACGTCCTACAAAATCGAGTAAAAGTTCTGGACGCTAAAACTACTCTGTAGGCGTACCTCTGGCGTGTCCTCCTCATCGGAGACCACGATGACCTCCCGTGCAAGCAATAAGGCTGGAGGAGGCCCCGGCCGCTGCACTGCCGGAAGGGGCCCCACCCGCTGCCGCAGACGTCAGGCGGTGTCACGACGTCCCTCGACTACCAGCTGCTAAGCCCCTGCAGCGGGATAAAATTTCATTTTCAAGGTTGCCAACACCAAAGAAAAAACAAGCAGGGCCCGCCCTTTGCCAAACCTCGTCCTCGGCTACGCTGCCGCTCCGCCGAGGACTCGGTTCGGCTGGGGCGGTCCTCTGCTTGGCCTGCCGGCGGCAAACGGGAGGGCCGCTTCGCGGCCCTCCCGTTTTGATTCACCCTAGTGGTAACCTTTGACACTAAGGAAGCCCCCCTTTGCGCAGCTCTGAGCTGTGTGGCCCAATGAGCGTTGGCCATGATCGATGACGAATGAACGCGTCGTAATGATGTGCCATCAGAACTCAGGCCCGCCCTTCTTTCCGTTTTGTCTACTTTTATTTAGTAAAAGGGACCTCAGGTGAGGCGAATTGAGATTTAGGCAAGAAAAATAAAAGTCTTCTAAAGTCAAAAACATTACGTTTTCTGGACGTTTTAGATCATTTGGACACTTTTTGGTCAAATTTGCAAAAATTATTTTTTCAAGTTTTTTGGTTGGCAGCCCTGAAATTCTATACCGTTAGGTTGGCAACATTTGCACCACCGGATTCGTTCGTCTGGTAACGTCAGGATTAAATAGAGCATACATGTGATGGGGGTCTGACTGCTCCTTGTAGTGGCACAGACGCCGACAACGACGACAACGACGACAACGACGACGGACACAGGGGCGTTTACATTACCCCGCCCTATGCCTATTCTCCGAATAGCAAAAGGGCGGGCCAAAAAACACAAAGTTTTTGCAAATTTGACCATAAAGTGTCCAAATGATCTGAAACGTCGAGAAATCAGAAACTTTTCGAGATCCCAAGAAAAAAAAATCATTGCCAGGGTTGCCAACACCACAACTCAAAAATTTCATTTTTGCATATTTGACCAGAAAGTGTCCAAATGATCTGCAACGTCGAAAAATAACAAAATTTTTGAGATCCGAAGGAAAAAAATTGCATTGCCAGGGTTGCCAACATCAACACTCAAGAAAAAAGAATCCCTTTTTTTAAAAAAAAATAAAAAATAGAGGGGCGGGCTTTGGTCACGATGGTCATCGTTACTTAGACGTCTTTATCCTATTTAGTAGGCATTTCTTAACTGCATGCAGACCGATCAAAAACAACATCAGCAGTTAACTAACCGCTTTGCAGCAAGGTGACTTGCCCTTAACTTAATGAAGCCATCATTTCACAACATAACGTGTACAACAAAACAAAAAGGCACCTCCTCAGACAGAAAGTTGCATTCCGACACTTTGTACTGAGTGATACTTGATGATCAGTGTGTAAGACATGAAAACGAAAGTCTTCTTAATGACATTGTAATGTTAAGGCCACACGTGAACTTAATTCAGGTAACTAAGAGCTGTACACATTTTAATCCAATCAAGAAGTGCCTAGCGCTGGTGGTGAAGGAATAGGGGGAGGAGGGGGCATAGGAGGCGCGGATTCAGCAAGAATGCCCTAAAATCGATGTGACCTGTACAGTCTCTGATTTTAATGTGGCCCCAAACCACAACGGGAGGGTCGCGCAGTGGCCCTCTCGTTAGCCGCCGGCAGGCCAAGCGCAGCCCGCCCCGGCCGAACCGGGTCGTCGGCGGAGCGATAGCGGAGCTGACGACGAGGTTTGGCGAAGAGTGGACCAGCTGGTTTGAGTTGTGATAGTCCCACAATTCTTCTATTTTGCGTAAATGTTAGGCTCATGATTCTCCACAACATGAACCACTCTCAGATTTTTATCTTGAAAATTTCTATTTTTACCCCCTTTTTTAAGTGGCGAAAAAAAAAAATAACCGTATCACTTTACTTCACAATCCTCAGAAAAATTGAAAAAAATTCCTAAAAATCTGAGAGTGGCTCATGTTGTGGAGAATCATGGGCGTAACATTTACTCAAAATAGCGGAAACGTGAGACTACCATAACTCAAAACATCAGGTACACCAGGCTAAAAAATAAAGTTATGGAAAAACTTGTAGTGTTCCAGAGGTCACAACATTTTGACCATCTGTGAAGACCACTATTACAAATTATTGTTTCAATGATGAAAACGAAGGGCTGAGGAATGATTTGAACCACAAACCTAAATTTTAAAAGAATAATTTATTCAGGAAAATAATTTTTCCTCCCAAAAACTTTTTGGGAGGTTACACGGTAAATGTCTATGTCTTATTTTGTACATAACTACGCACGTCTGTGTGCTTACTGAAATTATGCACAAAATTAAGCGTAATTATGCATAAATTAGTGCATAGCCATGCACAATTTTGTGCTTAATTTTATGAAAGCACACAGACGTGCGTAGTTATGTACAAAATAGTACATAGACATTTACTGTGTATGGAAGGCCAATCTAGGGAGGTCCCCCTTAGACTACCTGCAGTGACCTGCAGTGTCGTCATTCCATTGATGTTGTGTTGAGCACTGTAGCACCCCACACTGAAACTTGTTCGAGCGAGGGCTGCAATGGCTATCGTATAGCGCCATTGTTATAGCGCTGCACAATGGCCCCCCACCAAGGCATCCCACCTATAAATAAATAGTGTGTTGCTGCGTTCTAGTGATTCGCCGGCAGCTGCGCCAAACACACTGAAGCAGCGTTCGCCTCAGAAGCAAGGAAGTGGTTATCATGGTGGGTGTCACGTAGGCTCCAAGAAGACAATTTATGGGAAAAAAATGATTACGCGTCTCAAGGAGGTGCGGTGCGTGGTAGCCGGCAGTGCCGACGCTGTGCGAAACGGTAATGGCGTGGCTAGCTCTCAAACCAAGCGGTCTTCAACGCTAGAGAAACCATCCAAGCAGCTCATTCCTAGTCGTTTGACCTGACATGGACAAGCGAGTAGAAAAAAAAAGCTTCCATTATCTCCTTACTGCAGGAGTTAGAGACGATTCAAATGGGTGGCTACACGTATAGAGAGATATTACAAGGGTTGGTTTCAACTAGGATGCATAGTACTTAGATGTAGGGCCCGTTATTTATGGGTCGTTCTCACACGCATCAAACCAAAGCATCATCGACAGTTACCGAAATTAAAGAGGGCAAAGAATACTTTTGTTACTGACTGTATCAGCTAACTTTTGTGAAAAATTGGTGGTTTTGGGGGCGGCAAGTTTTGGGAATGCAACATTTTGTACGTTCTTAGTGATCTTCGGCTGAGCGATTAGCGAAGCCCTCACTTGGGACGATGCAAAATGCCATTTCTGTCTGTCTATCCGTCTGTCTGTCCTCACGATAACTCAGGGGCTTAGGAACGTTTTTCGGCCAAGGGGGGGGGGGGGGGGGGGGGGCGAGCAGAGGTAGGACTTTGGCGCCTCCTCGTGGGCAAAACAGCGCCCCCCCCCCCTTTTCAAGGAAATTTTGGAAATTTCAATCTAGCGGTAGTAGCTTGAACGTGAGAAAAAAAATTGTCGCGAGCGGAGCGAGTGAGAACGCAAGGCTTTTTCTGTCCAACAGTGGGGGGTGATTCCGTGCGAAAGTGTCCATTTGCGTTCCACTGCAGCCCTCTTCTTAAGGAATACGTTTGAGGTCTCAGTTTTGGCTTTTCTGAGTGCCTGGTGGGGTCCCCTATCACAACCAATGCAAAAAATCCGACTGTGAATAACACAGTTTTACCAAGACCCCATTTTACATGTGTTTTTAAGTGCTCCATCCTATTCCACTTCACCCACACAGTATAGAAAGTCACATATTTCGACCATACTTGCTGGGAACAGGAAACTTTCACTCAGCAAATCTGAGATGGCATGCCTGTGGGTATATCTTATAGGATTGCCGTGCCTTATAAACGCAGTTTTGGCTGTGCTGCGAGTACTTGAACTTGTTCCACGGGTTTTCGCAAGTGCTCCGTCATCCTTACATTTATGTCCATAATTTATGACAGGGGTGGCCTAGAATACTCGCATGCGCTTTAATGAACACAGTACAATGACCTTCATCACTAAAACGCCTTTGGAGGATGCAGCAACCCCCATACTCGTTACAAAGTAGTCCTATAGATGAAATTTAGAAACGTGGCTAAATAGCTTAAGTGCTCCGTCTCACGCCCTAGCTAACAAGCAGGGCCCGCCCTTTGCCAAACCTCGTCCTCGGCTACGCTGCCGCTCCGCCGAGGACTCAGTTCGGCCGGGGCGGTCCTCTGCTTGGCCTGCCGGCGGCAAACGGGAGGGCCGCTTTTCACCCTAGTGGTTACCTTTCACACTAAGGAAGCCCCCTTTGCGCAGCTCTGAGTTGGGTGGCCCAATGAGCGCTGGCCATGATCGATGACAAATGAACGTGTCGTAATGATGTGCCATCAGAACTGAGGCCCGCCCTTCTTTCCGTATCGTCTGGTTTTAGTTGGTACCAAAGACCTCAAATGAGACAAAATGAGATCTGGGCAAAAAAAATAAAAAGTCTTCAAAAGTCGAAAATTTCATGTTTTTTCGACGTTTTATGTTATTTGGACACTTTTTGGTCAAATTTGCAAAAAAAAATATGTTTTTCAAGTTTTTCGGTTGGCAGCCCTGAAATTCTATACCGTTAGGTTGGCAACATTTGCACCACCGGATTCGTTCGTCTGGTAACGTCAGGATTAAATAGAGCATACATGTGATGGGGGTCTGAAAGCTCCTTCTAGTGGCACAGACAACAACAACAACAACGACAGACACAGGGTCGATTACATTACCCCGCCCTATCCCTATTCTGCGAAAAGGGGAAGGGCGGGCCAAAAATTGACCCGAACTAGAATTCTGAATTTTTTCGGAATTATGCACTGACAGGTAGTCTTCATGCTGAAAGGGTCAATGAACCGAAGAAACTAAATTTCTAGGCAGTGCAGGGCGATTTATGTCAATCTGAAGGGTGATAGAGAGTGACCTTCGAACCCTAATCGGACAGCTTTACGCCCACTTCGCTAGCTCCAAAGATGGTTTATCCTTTCAGCCTCGCCAGACTTGGAAGAAAACTGTTTTGTGCCTCTTATCCAAATAAGTAAATATTCGATACAGCCTTAGTTCTGGGCTCCAAAATTCTAAAAAAGGTGAGAGGAGAGCCTTTTAAACATTTCTCTTATATCAGAAACCGCATAGCTTCTCGCTCGCTTCGCTCGCGTCATTTATGGAGAAATATCAGCACATTGATAGCCGGCGCTTCCAAAGCAGTTTTGAATTTCGAACAAAGAAATAAGAGCCTCCGAAGTACTCCGCTGTTTGTAAAAACCGTATAGCTTTTGCTCGCTTCGCTCGCGTCATTGGTGTTGCTCAGCACATTGGTAGCTGCCACTCTCAAAGCTATAAAAATGAAGAATCTCGATAAATTCAGTGAGAGCGCTAGGTCCGATCTTAAATAAAAAATACCCTCTGGATTCTAGTTCGCTTCGCTCGCGTCATGTTCATATACTGCACCCAAATGTAATAAGTGCCGTTCGACACCTAACTGTCCTCGCTTCGCTCATTTTCATTATTTGAGGGGCACAGGTTTCTGCAAAGCTCGGAGTTTCGCGCTCGCTTCGCTCGCGCCGATATTTTATTGCAGCCAGATGAGCTGTTGTTAAGCGCAGATGTCAACTTTCAAAAATTTTTACCGTACAAAACTCCTTTTATCGCATGGCCTAGGAGGTCTGAGGTTTTCTATAAGAAGCCCCGAGAAGGTAGGCAACCTTCAAAACACAGGTCTTCCATTGAACCCCTCCCGAAATTCAAGTCTGGCTACGGGCCTGTGAGCGTTAGCGAAAGCCCATGTCCTGACTGGGGTCAGATTAAAGTTTCCGTGTGCGTGCGTGCGTGCGTGTGTGTGTGTGTGGGGGGGGGGGGGGGGGGTTGTCTGTGCGCACGAGAGCTCGGAAACGGTTTGACGCACAGGCCACCTACTTTGAGGGCTTCTTCCCCATTATGTTTCCTTGCAAAATCCTGAATTCGCTCGATCCGTTCCAGATTTATAGCATAAAACTTAACTAGGGGTACGGGCTCTTTAGTTCCGCCCGTATTGGCTGAGCGACAGTGCGCAAGGATAATCTGTTGAGCCCGCCCACAACCATTGTTGCCAGGCTGTCAGGCACACTTGCGATTTCGTGTAGATTCGTCCCAACAGAAGTTAACCGGTAATAAGTTAAAATTTAGACGGGATCAGTTCGAAATCATCGTCAAATTAAAACTCATAATCTACTGACAGGCACTTGCTTGTCAAAAAAATTGTCCAGAAAGTATCGCATTCGAATGGACGTCCTGACTTCACATATAAGTCGCCCCAGTTCAAAAGATGGCGCCCCCGCGAAAAGCAGTGTCGCCACCTTGACACTACGCAAATCACTGTTTGTAAGAAATATTTCAAACTCAACGGAGCAGAAATCGGGCTCGTTATTTGAAGGGGCGCTAATTATAGAGTACTTCTGTATTTTATCACTACTGGAACTGCGACGGTTTGGGAGAAAAGACGGTGAGGGACAGACGGACGGACACACTCACGACGAGCACCTCCCAAAGGCCCCATTTCAGAAGTGGGCTTCGCTGTCGCTCAGCCAAAAAATTTCGGCAAAATTTGAAAAAATTTCGAAAAACATTTTTTGCCAGAAAAGTGTCAGGAGACACCCCGGAGACCAAAAAACCACTTTTCGAGCGTTCTTGACGATTTTTTTTTCGGCCCTAAGGTTTGGGCTTTTTTGGGACTTAAAATTTTTTTCGCCCCCAGAGGCTAGCACGCTGCCGGAACCTTCAGGTTAGCAAACTTTGACCATTTTTGAATAGAAACCATGAAATGATGTGAGATGTGGACCCAGGGTGGTTAGGTTAGGGTACTTTCCGTTATGTTAAATGAGGTCCAGCCCCCTATTCCTCCGCCAAGCATCTAGAGCATCCAGGATTTTGACTCGGCGCTCTCTAACGCTCAGCCAATCACGTGACCCACCTCCAAAATAACGGTCACGTGCCCCTTGTTTTGTTGCTCAGTGTATGGAAACTCAAGGTTGTGAGCGCCGGAATCGTGGTTCGCACCTGGAATCCTGCCAAACTTGATACTAAACCAGCTGAAACTAGGCAAAAACGGCTAAAAAGGTCAAAATACAGAATTAATGTCTATTTTCTCAAATATACATCTTTCAAAATCGACCCAGCGGTCACATTTGGTGTGTTTGTATATAAACTCAAGGCTGTGAGCTCCAGAGTCGTGGGTCGCACCTGGAAT
>JAYWLI010000192.1:0-33048 GCA_037074505.1 Albizia julibrissin | reverse complement strand
CAGCTCCTCCCAGAAAAGGGTTGTACGTGTAGTTTTTCGCCTCTGCGTGTCTATCTTGTTAATTTATCAATTGAGTTTCTGAGTGCCTTGCAAAGACGTTTTTTTAACCTTCTGCCAAAACATACACTAATTAGTCATGAAATTGCTTAAAATTTTCCAGATGCTGCAGACACGATTTCGTGAGTGCCCTCCGTGGCCCTTTACGCCCCTCCGCAGCCCTCCTCGATCCTTACGGCCCTCGCTCGGCGGCGACCGATAGACGCGGATGCGCACGTATGAAGCAGGGAGGGGGAACCGGCCGGTCCATCGCGTTTGATGCGCCGCAGGGCGGCCAGGTGCGCGCGTCTCGCCCCGCCCGCCTCTCGTTTTACGGCCAGTAGCGACGCCACGCGGTCACGCGCAACGCCGCGTCCATCCAGTCCATTTCGACCCAGGGCAAGGTCGGGCGAAGCCGGGTTAGGCCAGGCAAGAGCGCTGGTTAAGCCGCGCAAGGCCGGGTTAGGTCGGGCAAAGCCGAGTTGGGCCAGGAAAGGCCGGGTTAGGTCGGGTAAAGCCAGCTAGGCCAGGAAAGCCGGGTTAGGTCGGGCAAAGCCGAGTTAGGCTACGCAAGGCCGACTTACGTCAGGTAAAGCCGAGTTTGGCCAGGCGCGGCCGGGTTAGGATAACAGGAAAACGTTGCGGAGAATTCGCTCGCAGCCACAAATGATTCAGCTTCTGTACTGGCTTGGAGGAAAATAAAAGTGTGAACAAAATGAGACAACATCACCAACAAAATTATACTTGAGATTGCCAACTCAATTGTATGTAATCTTACGAGCAAGTTTGTCTTGTAAGTTTGTGAACAATTTTGTTTAAGTCACAAGCACATTTTATTCGGGGAGTCTCGAAGTCTCATGCAAAGCAATTCACCACTGTCCGCCCTCAGGCACAAGTAGCCTCTTTGCTGAGTAAAAAGTTAGTCCATTTTTTTGTGTACCAGCCCGGTTGATATAAGCCTCCAGGAGATTTGGGAGCGGGTGGGCTCGGTGTGGACGAGGAAAGGAAAAGAAAACGAAGGGAGGGAAGATGGCCACCGCCGTCGCCGGCCCAGCTCTCCCAGCCCTGGAAGGAAGGCAGTACAGAAGATCAAGCGGAGCACCTCGTCTCTGTCGCGTGCGCTTGCTCAGGCGAGCTGAGAGCGGGCGCCTGCAGTGCCGGAGATGGCAACCCGGCCGCATTCGTGCCGCGCGGGCTTGCCTATCCCCTGGTTCGCGGGCGCCCGACATCCCGGCGCGCAGCAGGCACGCGTACCGGCCGGATGTCATCAACCACAGTAGTGTGATTAATACTGCGAACACGCGCTATGCGAATTGAATTTGAGAGACCCATCGAGTCGAGTCAGGTTTATTTTGGAATTAAATTCGAATCCAGACCAAACCGGAGGACTGTAAAGAATAAAGAAAAATAAACAAATTTTCACTGTCGTGAAGCAACTATGTAAATCGTTTCAGAAAAAAAAAAAGAAACTCCGTCTTTTATCGAACTAACCATACGGTTCTATCAAAAATGACAAGATACTTCCTTTCACTTGACGAAAACAGTTCTAACAGTGTACATTTGACGCCAATCGGCGACCGAGAGCTTGACGTTGCTGGTGGTAAGTTTGTCATCGCGCCAAAACTACGAAAATACGACCAATCCACCGCGCCCGCATATGCCCCTTGGTTGAGTGCTCATCAGACGACCGCACAAGTGCGGGGAGGGGGCCGTGGATTATTCAGTGGAACGGAGGCGCGCGGCTGGTGAGGCAAAGGGAGAACTGCCGGTCCGTGAGTGGCTGTCCGTGCCGCAGCAGGGGCTTGGCGCCGCACCGCATCTGAGCTTTTAATCTTCGTGTCGTTATTATGTTTCCTGCGGAACCCGGCGCAGGCGTTCCGGCGATAATAAAAGCATACAGAGGGGGCGGCGGCGGCGAAAAATGTTGCACGGCTGCACAGTCGGGGTGCGGACAGGGCCATGCACAGGGTTAGGGCCAAGGACACGGTTAGGGCCATGGACAGGGTTAGGGCCATGGACACGATTAGGGCCATGGACACGGTTACGGCCATGGACACGGTTAGGGCCATGGACACGGTTAGGGCCATGGACACGGTTAGGGCCATGGACACGGTTAGGGCCGTGGACACGGTTAGGGCCATGGAGAGGACCACGGATAGGACCATGGACAGGACCAAGGTCTGAGTCAAGGTCTGACCCAATGGCTGAGTAAGGTCAAGGCCACAGTCTCAGCCGCGCTCCGAGTCAAGCTTCGATTCAAGGTCTCAGCCAATGACTGAGCTAAAGGCTGGGCCACGGCCTGGGTCACGGTCTGAGCCAAGGTCCGAGTCAAGGTCTGAGCAAAGGTCTGAGACACGCGGCCTAGGCCACATTCTGAGACAAGGTCATAACCGCGGCCTGGACTGAGGGAAAACTCCTTTGATTCATCCGTTTCATCGGCCTCTTCGCATTTTAGCTCTATAGGTCTTTAAAGGAAGCGGAGTGGTCGCAAATTCTTAGCGACTAACCATTGAGTCTATGCCGTCAACCGACCTTTTTCGGTGGCAAGGAAGTTCCACGGGCGCCCCCATAAACTGACAGCAGGTCGAGAAATCAGGGGGGAGGGAGGGGGCGCTGTTGAGGAGACACTCGGTCGTTATCTCGGAAGAGAGAGCGCGGGTGGGTGCGGAGCGAGGGGGGGGGGGGGGGGGGCGAGGGCGTTTCCGAACAACTGTCGAAGGGAACGGTGAAGAAGGCGAGAGGGGGTGGGGGTCACACCGTCCAAACGACGACAGGGCGAAGGTGCCTCGGTTCGAGCTCCATTGGCGTACCCTTATTAATTAAAGCGTGCCTTCGCTGTGCCTTGAATTGCCAGAGGAATGTGCCGGGCGTGGGCCTCTGTCCTCCCCGACTGAAATCTACTTTCTTATTCCTGCCTTGCCAACGTGTGACGTGGATTTGGAGGGGCTCTGCGACTATGGCTTTTCTTCATCAAAGATTCTTGGGTCGCCTACAAAGATGCCTCTACCGCAACAAAATTAGGGAGGCTAAATCTTAAGCCTGGCGTAAGTACGCAAATTAGAATTCCAGAAAGTTGGAGGCTTTTCTTTCTTACGCTGTTAGCAAACGTGTAGGTCAGGAACAATTTTTACTTCCCACTTAAACGCCTTTTCTTATTTTAATTAAGCATAGTTTGGCATGAGCTAAGTCTAAATTGGTTGATGGGAAAAGCCTCTTGAGTTACCTTTAATTACCGCTGCACTGACAGTTACGCTAAAAACATTTAATATCTGTAACATTTTGTTTAAGTCCGCCCATTTTAAGTCTATTCAACTTAAAACATATCTATGGTCACGTTAGTCCAGTATTGGGGATGGGCGCTTATCATTTGCTGGTCTTGAGTCTTCGTCGTTTTATGTAAATATATGAGAAACTTGTTGTCTAGTCTCTCCTGCAGGACTGAATAGAACGAACAAAATATACTTTCTCGGAGCCTTCAGGTACAAAATACTGAGGAGCAACAGCAATCTGGCAACCTGCTAACTGTACTTCGTGGGTCCCATGTCACGCGGTGAACACCTACCTTCGTCGAAGTGGGGTAGACGGAGTCAAGTTGTGGAGCCACGGCGATGCCCGCCACACTGCACTCCGTCACAATCGGGCAGCACCTTCTCCACGCTGCAACGCGATAGAAATTAGAGAATTTATTTCTTCAAACATAAAAACGGATTAAACTTTTGACAACTGAACGAAGGAAAGAAACATTCAGTAAAACGCTGTCAGTTCGGTTCAGAGCCCAACGTCATTGCGTCATTTGAGGTACGGAAGGAGGAAAACCTAGAATTGTGTTAGTACGTGATCGAAATCGATACGGTGATTCTGAATGGTCAAAGAAAGTTTCGTTACTATGAATTTCGTTACACGTTGCTAACAAACGAAATTAATTTTCGACCATTCAGACTCGACTCACCTTATCGACTTTGACGATCACAGAATAACAAAATTGAAGCTCAGAATGTACACAGCTCTACCACAAAATAAAAATAACACGAAGAAATTCTTCGAGTGTTACAAATAAGCCTTTCTTCAAAGCTTCGAGGCACACAGGTGTTTTCAAGCAAATCCCTTTGCAGACGCGGACGACTTGTAAGGATCGTTCCTTGAAAGGTCGCCAGATAGAAGCGCAAGAGATTCCCTCGAGAATGTGGGCCTTGAGTTCCAGAGCAATACTTGTGCTGAGGAAAGCAGGCGTGCACTCCTCCCTCACTCCAGCACGGCTCCAGGCACTGGGGTCGGATCCTCCGCCCCAGTCACGTCACAGCACAGGTCTATTTTCGTTCCTTCAGCCGCGTGCAGCCTCTCAGCCGGCTGTCCCACGCCCCTCCCACAACAAAATTCCCGTTCCTGAGCCAAAAGCAAGGCACAGTCTAACGCCGACGCACTCTCGGTTTCCTTTTTTTTAAGGAGTGAAGGGCTTTGCATTGAATTTAATTGAAAGTTTCGAGTGGAATCTTACACCTGATTCGTGATGAAAGTCGGTGCTAGAAAGAGATTTAAAGAAGGGCAGAATGTAATCTCTTTTTGCAGATCCATTTTGTCTCGACTTTAACTGTAGTTGTACAAAAAAGCAAAACTAAACATGAAGTTAAAATAATTTCAGTTCAATATATTGTATTAGTTTGGTGTTGTACCTTTAGAGGCAGGGAATAACACTAGAAATAAAATGTGTTACGTCAAAAAAATACGCTTTTATTCGCAGTAAACATGTCTTTCAGTTCTACCAATGTCGACCCCCTGGTTCCCAAACGAAATTGCGTCCAATGTCACCCGAGCTAAAGTCCCCGAATAGTTTTCCTAACTCCACGATACCTCCGAGTCTACACCGTCGTTCCAGCCTAGCGTCTTTATTGGAAACATATCTAAGCTGAAAAATTCTCAGAGACATTTTCACCCGGTTGTACAAATCAGAACATAGTCAAACTACACACAATATTGTCACCAGCCAGGGGCAAGTTGTGCCGAAATCCGAGACAGCATGCTACCCAAAACTTTGTTTCGCACGAATTCTTCACATTTCGCCACAAACTGTCCTTACGAACTTGTCTGTGTAATGGGGCTTCACGCTTCACAAGAATAGTTACGAGCTAATGACAGACTCCTGAAACGGTCCCGAACACACGCGTTTCCAACAAATGAAGCTTCAGGGTCGCTCACGAGTGATCATGTAGTCTAATTCCTGGACTTTCACTGTGAAAATTACGTCGTAAAAAAACCAGACAGTTGCTTACAAAAAACAGTAGATCTCTCATAAAGCAAGGGAACCAAAGTGTCAAATGACGGCAGCCCTCGATTTTCAGTACAATGAATTGTTAAATCTGAATAGAGAACAAAGTAATTGTTCTATTGAAATAATGCTATTTTAAAACTGGATTTTTCGTAGGGATTTAAATGCCGGAAATATTTCCTAGGCAAACCCTGCCTACCACGCAACCTGCAGAGCATCGGTGCGCTGGGGCTGCCTAGTAGGCAGGGTTTGCCTAAGAAATATTTCGGGCATTTAAAACCCTAATTTTTCGTCACTTGTGTCTTGCTAGGAATTTCTACCCCGTTGTCGTAGAATGAAAAGAAATTCCTTGTGGCTGTACCAGAGCTCTTGTGTAAATCTTGTTAAAACACAATACACTCTTTTGTCAAACAACAACAACAACAACAACAACAACAACAACAACAACAACAACAACAACAACAACAACAGAAACAACAACAACAACAACAACAACAACAACTTGATGTTTCGCTAAAAAAAAATTGTCAGCCATTATTGTTCGTGAAATAACAAAATTAATTTTTATAGTGTTTCTTCCTGTTTGCAAAGCTCTCGGGTGTAAATACACGGTGAAAGCGGCCAGCGTCTGTTGACGTGAGAATAACCGAGCACTGGTCCTTTCCTGGACATCGCGGACAGGGTCACGCCGCGCTCACTAACCTGCTGGGCTGGCGCGGCCTTCCGGTTTGGCCCGGAGCGGCCCTTCCGCGGACTGACGCAGGCTGACGGCGACCCACTCAACAGGTCTGATCCGAAGAGGACCGAAGGGGAGGGTCCTGGGCCGTCCCGTCCCGTCTGGACGTGGGGGCGCCAGCACAGCGACTGAGCGGAGCCCCCCGCCAGCGCCACGCGGACCCCACTGGGGCCCACTGGGGCCCACTGGGGCCCACCCCCTCTCCTTGTATCGTCTGTTCAACCCGACCGGACCGGACTGGCACGCGGCACCCTGGCCGAAACCATCGAAACGACTGTGATAATGACATCAAAATCACGGTGGTAAAATCTTCTTTGGTATGAATCAGTCAGAAAATAAGTTGAACGATGCATTTTTTTTGGGGGGGGGGGTGGGGTGGGGGGGGGGGGGGGGGACCTCTTGCGAAACCTTTTTAGAGTAAACAAGTAAATGATTTTGCTAGGTATATTGAAAGAAAAAGAAAGCGTTTGCAACATACCAGTAATTGGTATTGTCACAAAACGAATTTGAAGGCAGCGTGAGACTGTCTTCCAGGACATCACGTTTGTGGAATAGTGGCATACAGTAAACGTTGGCGTTTGATTTCTAATTGTTTTTTTCTCTACCTTGGCTTTGAAAGTCACGACGACCAAAACAAAGGAAACAAAACAAAGACGCCGAGCCGCTTCCTGTGGCTCTACCGTGTTGATGGCTCGCCCAAACGATCACGACCCACAGCCTCGAAGTCCTCTCAGTGTTTCTAAAATCACGGGGCACGGTTTTCCAAAGCCATCTTTGAGTGTCCCTGCTGCGTGAACTAGGATAGAGCCACAAAAATGTTGGAGATAAAATTGTGAACATGCACGATGGCATCCCCGGTTCCGCGTTATCTTTACTGCACTGCATAGCTCAATGACGGCGATCTAACAAAAATAGGAAGTATCTGTACCCTTCACGTTATAGTTTATCTAAAACCGTCATCAAATCTTCTCACGCATGAATATAAGTTCAGAAAACCAACGCAATCCTGAAAAAATTCTTGAAATTCGTGAAGGAAATAGCTAGCTATGGGTAACCCCTCCCCCCTCTTGCGCACGTATTTGCTTTGGCGTCGAGGTTCTTCCTTTTCATGGCCTAAAGATTCAAAAACTTATTTTTTTTAGACAGTACCATTAGGGCTGGCTATTCCAGACGGCATTGGACAAAGTGTAGGCGAGATTCGTGGCGGCACAGTAGTGGCGCCACAGCGGTGGCGGTACAGTAGTTTTCACATTGTCAGCACCTTGCTGGTTGCCAACAGTTGCAGCCAGGACCTGTTGCATGTATTAATGCACAGTAGTTGTTAGAACAATTTTTTTTGATAAGGTTAAATGCTCATGTTGACTTCAGGAATAGATTAGCGGTAAAACGTTAAGAAAGGTGATGTAAAATTAATCTTACAAGACGTATCTAACAAACTGTCAACCGTGTTTCATGGTTAACGGATAGCGTTGAGGTTTTTTAGACAGTTCTTAGTGATGGCTGTTTCAGTCCGTATTCACATAATTTGGAACTTGAACTTTGTATGAAAGTTGACGTACTGACGCCAGCAAATAAGCAACTCATAGATCAGTTTGCACTTGAACATTGCATGAAGGCCATCAACGCATGGGGCAGTGATGGGGACATGATCGTAGGAGAGTTCAATGGTCGTTTGGCAGTTTTACTGCGGCAGCAAGCTGCTGACCCCTATACACCATATACTTGTCGAATGCTGGCAATACGACACTAGTGACCTCGTGTAAGTTGACACAATTTCAATACTGGTTCGTGTAAGTTTTCACTACGTACGGGACTGTCTGGTCAGGTTAACTGGATGCGTTAAGGTTTTTTTTTTAAAACAAACAAAAAACAAACAAACTATCTTTTAAAGCTTTTTACTCAACTATGTCAAAAAACGACAATGTCAGCTTAACGCTAAACTGAGCCTAGGCGGTGGGTACAGTGGAGCGTGTTGCGTAGATGTTGTCTGTTGTTTAATTATCGTTTATCTTACTTCGATGAGATAGGTTTAATTATTAAATAAATGTAAACCAACATACTCTTTTCTTCAGCATAAACAAAAACTCACTGTTTTTATATATCAACTATTGGCTGAGTAACCCGTCTCCTTTCCCTCGTCTGCGACATTTACCTTCACAATTTCAGCCATCCTTAGCAGATTGGCCCCCACAAGCGGAGGAGCATGATTTTTTGAGGGTGGCCAAAGCAGAAACTCAAAGAATAGAGAAAGCAGTTGTGTATAGAATGGTAAATATTTAAAAGAAACCGCCATAGAAATTCTCAAAAGATTATTTCTACAGGAGGCAGATAAGAGAAAACTTATAGTGATGGCATGGAACGGTGTAGAAACTGATTTGATGTGCACAGTAAGCACGATTGAGTTGGAAAACTTGACAGTGTGAAAATGTTAGATAGATTTGTCATTCGAAGGGTGATTGGCGAATTGAATGGAAAACAAATCGGCCAAAATGTGTTATGATTTTAAATTTCTCAATTTTAGTGAGTATCAAAAACAATGCTATGGATTGTGATTGGAAGTGGAAACGGCCCATAAGATTTCCCCCCTTTTTGACTGCTTTGAACGTCGAGTCATTTTTTCCATCCTAGGCAAGGTGAAATTAGGTTAGCCAGTATAGCTCATTGTGTTCATTGTTGACATTGTCTGCCACTTGCCGAAGAAGCCTTGAGAGTCTTTGAATTTGCCGCGTTATTATTGAAAGAAAAACAACTTGACAGACATGAAAAATTGGCACACAAGTATGCCAAATTGGATTCGCTATTGACAGTAGCTTGAACTAAGGAGCAGAAGGACTGATCACTCCCGACACCGAGCGGCGACCTAAACTGGCCCCGAAAGAAACTCCATATTGCCTACTTCCCAGGTGCGAACAACTAGCGGGCGCAGGCCAGGCCCGGCTACGGCAAGTGGCCGGTAGATCTTGGCTCCTGGGAAGTAGGCAACATTTGTGCGAATCGGGGACCAGTTATCACCGCGAGCACCCGCCACCGGTCCTGAGTGACTAGCCCTAATGCTCCTTGTTTCAAGACCGTAGGTACCTATGAAACCCCAGCCTAAACTTTCTACTTCTCCCGGTTCAATAATTAAATTGAGATAACACTCAAAATAATTTTGGAATTGTTAAGACACATCAAGTTAGGATGAGTACGCGAATAATTCAGTTTCACGCTCCTCTGAATAAATTCCACAAATTCGATAGGTAATCAGCACAGTTAGCTCACACAACTCACAACCCTCACCTTTCAGCCAAACGAAATTGCCGAATATGCACAAAAATTGAGATACTTAGGATGATCAATAGTGTAGGCAAGAAGATATTTTGACAGAACTCATGTTCAACACCCCCTCCTCCCCTCCCTCTCCCATAAACCTTCAACTTTACCCGTACATTTTCTTCTTCCACCCAACAGTATGTTCTTTCATTTTCTGTGGATTAAAATTCTCCAAAACTTACAGTCTACCTCTTCCATATAAATATTCATAAAACTGGCAAATCTTACTTGAATTTAAACTTTTCCAGAGTTTCCACATAATAGATCCAGGCATTTTACATGACTTTTCAGGTCAATTTTTTAAATTAAAATTTCAATTATTTTACCAGAGATAACCATATTCCTCACTTTGTGATAACATTTTTTGCAAGGTTTCAAAGATGGTGCAGGAGCTCAAGATACTGATTTCTTTAAACTGTTTAATACAAATACTTCATAACCATGGGATACAAACCACAGATAAAGTTGTGCAGTTGCTAAGATTTTAGATAACATCAAATGCAATTCAGTTTCTGACACTCTAATTGATTAGCAATTCTTTGGTTCCAATTGACAAACCAATACACAGAGTGAATAAAAATTAAAAAAAATGTAAATACATCTTCACATACTGACATACTGCAAAATAATTGTACAGCACAACCTAGTAACTACTAAAATTTGCAGTTAACACATGAAGAGTTACAGTGCTACAAGATGAAAATAACTAGTTGTTTGCAAAAGCTTCACTTTTTGTAATAGGTTCACTTGAATTAGATTCTGACCGCAATGCTTCATTTTTACGGCTTTTCTCCAGGAATACAATAGACTCAGCAATAACAGCAGCTTGATGATTGTACCTCATTTTGCCATTTTCATCAGGCTCAGAAGCTCTGTAAGCAATACGTCCATGGACATAGCAGCGCTGTCCTCTCTCCAATGCTTTGAATGTAGCCTCTGCAAGGTTTGGTCTCAGCACTAAAACTTTGTGCCAACAAGGGTATGTTTTCACTGCAAATGAGAAGAAACAAGCATGAAATTGGTGTCTTGATATCTACCAAAAAGTTGCAATCAAAGTCAGCCTACCTGATCCGTCCTTCAACTTGAAGACGTTTTCAGTGTACAACGGAAAAGTAACTGCTCTGTCATCTGCTATTTTCATCGGTTCTCGCCCGACTCTTCCAAGCATCTCAACACTATTCACATCTGGAAAAGAAAATGAACAATACAAAAGCATATGACTAAAGACACAATGATAGACATTAGTACTTTAAAGTAACTTACATTTGCCGCTGAAGGCTCTGGTTACTGTGGCAGCAAATGCACCATGTGGTAATGAACAAGAACTTGATTTGACACCATGCTGAAACAACTGAAAAAGGCCAAGAATAAAAAAAATATTTAAAAGGAGCATTTGCTGAAGTGTAAGGTAAAGACATTGGCTATGCAGGTCTTAGAAGGTACCAAAATAAGCTCTCATGGATCAGTAAAATTACATCATGACCACACAACCGAGCTTAATTGAGAGACATGATGATAAGAGTTCCACGATAGACTATGAATGAAACTGGTAATCAACGCGAGTATGTTCTCCGAACTCGAGAAAAAATGGAGGAGTGAGTAGAAGATAACCTCTAGGTCGGCACGTAACCGCTAAGCAAATTTACAGTGAAAGACTAAATTACGAATTGCAAAACGCTGAAGAAAGACTACAACGATGCTAGTTGGTTTGATGTGTAATGTACAGTGAGTCTTAAAATAAATGCGCCACACTACGCTCACACAGAACCGTACTCGGCGGCGCCGCATGAGGTAAAGGAAATGAAAAGCTACTGACTTAACTGATTTCTAATATTCTTACCGTTTTGAGAGCCATGGTAATTTCGTGCACAAAATATTATCACACTATTAGTGCACGGACTACAATATGTCTTGACGAAATATTTAGGGAAAAAGACGGAAGCAATAGGAATGCCTGAATCGGACGACGGGCGAGAACCGTGCGAGAGCGATGAGCATGAGCATGCTCGACACGAGGGATAAGAGGCGGAGAATTTTCGGCGGCCGACGCCGAGACACAACCGGAAGTGTCGGTATGAATGAAAGCCAGAGGTCCCCGCTAGACACCGCAAGTTGATTGAGTTATCGGTAATCGTCCCGTATACCTGAACCACCTGAAACTTCACGACCTTAACAAACAGAGGTTGACTTACACGTGTTGCTTAGAAACTTAAACACTTCACTTAAAATTTCACAGAATTGTGGAACGGAGAGTAAACGGATGACGGCAATCGAGTATCTGGCAACTAGGTTACAGCCAATTTTAGATGACAAAATGAACGAGGAAATGTTTTAAATAATGTTACAAACAGATCAAAATTTTTTAAAAATATTAAATATATTGCTTTAATAAACATGCCACCGAAAACAAATACAGCATAATAAGAAAATTGAAGACATTTCACCACTACAGGTAAAATTGTTTTCTACTTCACAGTGCCAAAAGAAACTGATGTAGGGAGGAGGAAATATAGCTAGTATAGTACATACATGACACTTAAAAAACTACCACAACCTCCGGGTTTTAAGTCCATAAGACAATGATGACCAGATCCAAAGCTCTGTTACTTTGCTTGAATAAAAAAGACAAAGGTAAAAACTCCAACATTTCAGTCTCCAGCCACCTGATGCCAAGTAGTGTAAAGTAGCATCAATAATAGTACATTGTAATCACCAAGTGCTGTTAATAGCAGTATCTTGATTACACAATTTAAATATCCTACAGAAGAGATTCACTTTAATGGAAATTCCCTCAGGTCCCTATGACTGAGCAACACAGGATAAACTGCCAAAACCAATCAACTTAGGGAAGAAGTTGAGGTGCATCATTTTCACTGCTTGTGTTATCTCAAAATTTTTTGTAGACAGTTCCAAAAATTAATTGCAGTTACAGGAATGTATAAAGATATGAAATTTCTAGAAAAGAACAAGGCATCTACAAAAAACACAAACATTTGGACATAAAAGTAACTCAAATAATTATAGCAGAACTTGTGTGCTAATAAGAGGAAAATTTTGCAGGACAAGGAGAAAAAATTAGTCTTCCAAAAACAGGAAACTAAGCTAGCACTGAATAAAAATAACCAGACTTTCACAGGACTAATAGATATATAATCAACTCATGACAAAGTACTAAAAGGAAACGTTTGTTTGCTCACCAACTGGCTTCAAAGAGAAAGCAAAGCATTACACGAAAACACATGCAATGGGAATGTTACCAGACAGATAGTTGCATAGAGAACATCTACAATTATAATAATTCAATGCACAGCAAGAGTACATGAAGGGGAATGTTTACATAAGAAAAAACGTGGGATGCCTAGCACACAGTCCTCTTAGATATACTTAAAATCATCACAAAGTTTGGCACAAGAACAATCAACCCCGTTTAACTCGCACATTGGTCTGCAAATATTGATCTACAAAAGATTCTTTTTTTTTATTACGATTAAAATAATAGAAAGGCACAATGCGACATATTTTCAAAAGGCAATTTGGTTAAGAGAAGAGAAAGTGATAAAAGGTGACTGTGAAAACAAGATTCAACATTACATTCTATGACTGATACACAGAACAGTTACAAGCTTCATAAAAAACACACTGATTGAAGCGTAGCTTGCCATTTCCAAAGAATACAGGTACAAGATGGTACTAAAGCACATATCACCATCAATCACAATTCAGTGTTTACTCCATCTTGACTTTGTTTAGTACTTTCAGCTGCCTCCAACTTCTTTTCATGAGCAGGTCGCTTTGCTTTGGCTTCTTCGGCTAGTTTACGAGCTTTGACTTCCTCCGCAATTTGCTTTGCCTTCTCTTTCTCAGCTTGCTTCTTAGCAATGGCCTCCTCAGCTCTTTTTTTGGCTTTGGCTTCCTCAATCAGTCTACGTGAATTCTCCTCGGCGATTTCCCGAGCCTTAGCTTCCTCTGCTGCTCTCTTAGCCTTGGCTACCTCAGCCTCTCTCTTAGCACTCGCAACCTCTGCTGCTCTCTTCTTAGCTTCCTCTGCTGCTCTCTTCTTAGCTTCCTCAGCTGCTAATCGGGCTTTAGTCTCCTCAGCAGCTCTTTGTGCCGCTAACTCTGCCGCCTTCTTCTGTTTAGCAGCATCCTCCGCAGCCCTTTGAGCCACTAGATCAGCTGCCCTTTGCCGTTCGGCAGCTTCCTCGGCTGCTCTCCTCTGTGCCTCCTCGGATGCCTTTTTAGTCCTTGCAGCTTCTCTGGCTTTCTCCTGCTTTTCTTTCCTGGCCTGTGTTTGTTCAAATGCTTTTTGTCTAGTCATTTCTTTTTTTATCTTATCCTCAGAAGAGACTTCTTCAAACCTCACAGACTTAATGTGCACATGATGAGGAGCATTGGGTTTAGGTACTCTAGCAATAAAGTTGTTGTAAGGAGAACCAAGAAGAATGTATTCTCCAGACACTACCATGTCACTGACATGGTTCACAGACCCATCTCTTCCAATTAGTGCATCTCTTACTTGACCCTGAGAATCCAAGTGTAGGATTGTGACACCATCAGGACTGAGAACTGAGACTGTGCTCGGATGACCAATCTAGGGAAAAGTAGATACATTGAAATTAAATTGAGTTCCAGAAGCAGGGAGAATCAGTTGCCTAAGATACTTACAGCATGAGCAACATGTCGACAGAAGTAGTTTGGATAAACTTTATTTATCTGGTTAAATGGGAGTTCAAGGAGAAAGAGCAAGCGGCTCAAAAATTTGCGAATGTATGGAAAAGGTCCCAGGGATATTGATAAAGCTGGATGCATCTCATCAGCAGGAACAACAAGGGACACAAAAAATCCATCTTGTCCATCAAAACGAATATTATCAGGCAAGCCAGGAAGACCCTCAGCAAAGATGCTGATAGTGCCTTTCTTGTCGCCTTTTAAGTCATACCTGCACAATTAAACAAGTTGAAACTTCAGAGCAGTATTTCATAATTGTAAGGCACAATGAGATAGTGTCTGTCAGAGCACCATAAAACTAATAGTTTTATGCAATAACATGAGAAAGTCTACCATATTAGATATGAATTTCTATTCCTTCCTGCAGTGTTCACAAAAACACTTACAATCGTTCTTACAAAAAATATGTCTTATTTTTTTCTTCCCTCAAAGTTAAATTCAATTTCTTTTTCTTGAGCAATGCTCTTTGATCATGTGTACAGTACATTGACACATTTGATTCACTTCATACATTGTATATGAAAAGGATTATGGAAGCTATTAGAATATACTGGAAAAATGCCATATGAATACAGTAGTCATCAGACAGTATTCACAAAATTTTAAAAACAATGCAAATGATCAAGCTATTGAGAAACTTAAGTGAGTCCCTTGGTCACCTTTAGCTGAAAGTCAAACTGATCTTGCATGTAAGCCCTCTACTCTTTCCACCCACAAAAACTAAAGAAAACAAACAAACAACCAAAAAAAAAAGGGCTGACTATCAGGAAAAAAGACAGATAAGCAAAAAGAAGCTTACTTGAGCACACGAGCAGCAACAGTTTCAGAAACAATAAGGAAATCATCATTAGCTGACAAAGCAATGCCATTGGGAGCAAGAAGTCCCTCTGCCAAAACAACTGCTTTCTTGCTGATTGGATCATACTTGACAATTCTTGAAGAGATAAATTATTACATTATTGAAACAGACATGTATCATAAAAAGGAAACGTCAAATTATAAAATTGGTAAGAAATACCTTCCATCTCCGGGAGCAAGCATTGCATGAACACCTTCAAACAGACTAAAAGTTGTGCTTGTTACAGTAAAGTACACAGAACCATCTTTGGCTATCGCAACATCATTGATGAACGAGGATTTCTTTCCTTCAATTACTTCATTAGCATCAACCAATAGAGTCTTTTGACCTAAAAAAAGACAGGAGAAGCCAAGTCCAATAGAATACTAACTAAATTGAGCTATTTACGATTATCAAAATTTGCAACAGTACCTTTGAGCACATCATACTTGAAAACACCATAGTAGGCATCAGCAACATACAGGTTACCAGCTTGGTCAAATTTCATTCCTAAAGGACGTCCACAAATGTGCTCCTCTGTGATGTCTTCTACAGAGAGAAAGGGATTTTTTAAGGTATGGTGAAATTGTAATCAAGCAAAATTCATCAATTCAATTTCGGCATATATCTTACCACAATCATGACCAAATCTGACAACAGGATGTACCTCTCCTTCATCAAGCCGAACAACATAGCCACCATGAATGCCTGTGTAGACTACGCCATTGTAAACAGCAAAAGCTTCTGGCCCTGTGAGTTGACCCTCAAAAATGTGCTCAGCTTTGTCAAGATGCCTTTTTTCTAATAGATCCGCATTTAGGGACTTTGGCTTCAAGACACTGAAAATATAAGTGCATACATCAACATACATGCTCTATGGAAAAGAGATTCTATTAAAAAGTAGAAATAAAGACACTCACGTATACTCCTTGAACTCAGCATGTGGTGGAATACCAGGTAACAGTGTGATGACAGCACAAACAATATAAATTTTGACAATACACCAAAATAGGGAGAGGAAGCCCATTTTGAGAGCTGAGGAACCTAAACCAAAAAGACAAAGATTTTAAAATGACATACTTATACGCTTATAAATTATTTTGTTCCAAATTTTGTGTACTCAGTGAACTAATTTTCTATCCATTTACAGGATAATTAACTCAACGAATAAGAGATTTACATGAATTCAAACACGCGATGTCGTTTAAAAGCTAAACTGCAATCCCATTAAAGGAAGAGCGCGGCGACGAAGTGCAAGTAGACTTTGGCATACGCCGGTAAAACTAAGGAATCGAAATCCATGAGAATAAATTTACGCATTGACAACAGCTGTAAACGATATTAAAATTAAGTTTTGAATACACTTTCAAATGAACTCTAAATTTTTTTTACAAAAAATAATACTAAGTACTAGCACTTAATCAGCCGTTAACCTTACCTGATGGGTCCACAGAGTGGAATGACGTTTCGTAAATTTCCTCAGAATAGAACCGGGGCTAGAGGGTCGAAAAGTGATCGCCGCTGCCGCCCGCATCCGGGCCGGATCTAGCGTTTCGCCCGCCGGCCGCGGCGCAGCGCTACGATCGCTGTCGCTACGGCGATCTCGGCTCGGGCCGCCCCCTGGCGCAGTACAGCGAAACGAGAGGCGCTTGGCTTTCTTTGACCGGCGTCGGAAAGTGGCTGGTACCTTTCTGGAGGGAAACGGCATCAGCCACTTTCCCAAATAATTGCTGCTATAGCTGAAAGCTCTTCACAACTTTCAGTGCTTTGTCGTTATTTAACGAACGCGAGCAGTGGTCTTCGTTCCCTACATTAATCACCAATTCTTCGTTCTTTAATGAGCCTACTTTTTAGAGTGTAGGTGTATAGGTGTGTAAGAGCATATTCTTGCTTTGTCTCCTGTCCGCTAGATTCGGATCACTGTTAGTTGGCTAAGCTCCGCTGTTTGTAGTATGTTAAACTTAATAACGAAGGAAATGCTATTAAAGCCGCCTCAGTTTTGCATAGATACATTTATTGTCTTCGTATTTACATGTGACATCCTTATATTAGTGTTAACCTAGGGTTCAAGAGCTTCCCTATGAAAGCCATACGGTTTAAGAGCGGAGGAAAGAAATAACGACAGAACATTATGCCTGGTCCAGCAGCTCAGGAGCCACATGCCTAGCTGGACCGAGGACATAATTAGCAACAACAGTCTGCACAGCAGTTAAAGGTATTATCACAGATCCAGAATGCTTTGTTAACATATTTTAAAAATGTCTTTTTATACTCTTTTTTAACGTGGCCGGACCGGGTTGATGGCCTTGTGAGAAATGGCGACGAGTCCTGTCATTCCTCACTGGGGCTGGGGGGCTTGCGGTTGATCAAGATTCTCGCTCTAACATTCTAAGTACTTGAGCACAATTTAAATTATGATACAATGGTAGGATATGTTCAGAACTGCGATGAAGTTAAAAGTACTCCACCCGGTTTCGTCCTAGCTGGATACACCAGACAAAGAGAAAAGTCGTCCACTTTCGAGTTTTCCGACAGAGTCTACAAAGTCTAAAGCAAATAAAGGATCTCCTTGCAAAAGAATCGTAGAAAAAGTTACTCGATGGTCGAATCCACTTCATATTTTAATAGTGCTACTGTCTCCTAATTTTGATTGTACCTGTCATAAACAGCATTGAATGTACCACTTCTCATTTTTGATATTGCGACATAATTTTAATACTGAGAAATGAGAAATCAACAATTGCAACTGCAAACTTGGTGTTAAAGAAAAGAGGGGAATTTCAAACGTACGATTGGCTGTGCGGCAGTCGAGAAGTTTGCTCACAGCTTTTGGGAGAAATGCAGTTAAAGAAAAAAAAGGCATTCACATTGTCACGTTTTCACTTCAATTTTCACCACCCCATCTTTTCCCCCTGTCCCTATCTCCCCTGTATCTCGCCCTATAGCCCCTCCCCCCCTCCCCTCAAACAAATATCCTCCCTCACATTAACACGAAGACACGCTCAAACGCTTTCTTTTACTTCCTCAACATATAGATATATGCCTGACGGATCCATGTACAACCGCTCACCCCGAGACTGAGCAGTTATTCCTGCTGGAACAACTCATTCGTAAGAACAACGAAAATCACAGCATGCACATAATTAACCTAAGTCAAATTTACACTGATTTTATTTGAACCTGCACATTCTTCATTTCAAATTTTATAAACTAATGATGCCTTCATTAACGTATGCACTGTACTTCAATTGGCGATGAAATTTCCACAAAATCCTACTATATACTTAGTTTGCGATAATTCCAATTCCCAAAATATATCGTCATTATTTTTTTTTTAACGCACAGTTTCCCGATACATTACTTGTGTGAAACTACATAAAAAAATAATTGCAAAATATTGTAGTAAAAAGGTATAGTAAAATTTTGGGATAATTTTTTCACATTACATTGCTATACTTACAACACAATTTTGCTATAACTTTTCACCACAGCACATTCTTTTACAACGTAATTTACACGAGGAAGTACTGTAAGATTTATGTTTGCGCGTTAAGAACAAGAAGTTGACGTCTTGACGGAAACAAGAACTTTACTTTTTTTCTGTTTTCCCCTCCCTAACTCAGCATGTGACATAAGGGGTGCAACCGTCAGCGATGCAATGACTGACCGGGAGCTGAAGCCACGAAGTAAGAAATGAGTTTTGTGGAGCATCGGCTTCGTCTTTTTATTCTTCCTTCCGTGCAAATGCTCTATTTTCACACAAAAGAATAAATAGCAACATATTTCGTGCGCAACAGAGTCATCGCAAATAGTGTTATATAGTAGAAATTTTCTGGTAATTACCACAATTTCAGGTACGGTGTGAACAAAGCGTCAAATGATTGCACCACGAAAGAAAGTTTAGGACAATCGAGACAACCCTAGCATTTAAAAAAGTGACCTCGCGACCTCCTCACTCAATTTGTGCGCTCTGAAACTTAAGGGCGCGGTCTGATGGAACTCAAGAAATCTAAGCAGCTGAGAGAAAACACGTGACAAGGCCTTGTCGGACTCGGCGCATTGGCTGGCTCGATTTGATTGTAACTCTGCCCAGCCACCAGTCTGTCTGTCCCGGCTGGTAAAAAATCTAATTCAAAAGTCAAGAAAAAGCAAACATCATCGCAAACTCTGTCGAAAGTCTTTCAAAGAATCCGGTAGCCTTTTGGGTTTAAGTTTACGGGAGAAATATTTTTCAGAATTTCACGTAAACTCCTTCCCGGATAAAATGTTAACTTTGTTCATGAGACTTAATCAGCAGCAACACGCGCAGAAGAGAACATACTGGACGGAGGAAGGCAAGCTAGTGCACTACAAAAACACCAAGAGGAGACGAATTGATAGAGTGAAACGTGAACAAGAAAGAGATACATCAGAATGGAACAAAAGTTACCAAAAAAAAGGTTCAAAGAATGCTTAATAGTTATTTTATAAAAATGATCGACACAGCTTGTTTCAAATGACGTTATCTTGGTACCGACAAAGGCGAATTCCTCGTGACGCCTGAGAGCGGTGTGGGAGTCACATTGGTGGATTGCGATGCGTGCTTTTGTCTATCCGTTTGAACAAAAAATGCGTACAAAAAGAGAAATGATCAACTCAAAACGGTCGTTTCGTGCCCAACGCAAGGACGAGACGGGATAAGGGCACAAGGCGGTGGCGAGTGAGGAGGTAGCGGGACACAGATAAAGTAACGGAGTTTGGTCTTTCATGTTTGTACATGATGAAGAGTACCGATAACAAAATTGTCTGTACAATATAATGTTTCTCTTTGTTTAAAAGTAAGAAATCCAAGTTTATCTTTAAATATTTTATATTTATAGTATATCCTTGTTTTGTAGTTAAACCTTGTAGTTTGTGACGTCCTTCGCACTGAACACAAAGGTTACAAATACCGCAATTATCACTGGGTTCGGCAACACCGGGCAGGGCAGGGGTTTGTCTGCTTGGCTGGTCCGTGTAGCGCGGCGAGCGGGGCGGGGCGTGGCGTGGCGTGGCGACGACGGAGCGGGGCAAGGCGGGCGTGGTGGCGTGGCCGAGCGTAGCGGCGAGACGATGAAAATGACTATCACACGAGCGGTACTTGTTGTATATCACTCTCCACAATTGTATAAAAAAGTCTTCTATACACGATTATATCAAGACGAAGCGATCGAGTCGAGGAATGGCGCGATGACGGTGAGTACGATATCGATGGTGGTGCTATGGATGACGTTCAACGTTCCGGTGACGGTACTGACGACGGAGGGTGCCTTGGCCGGGGCTCCGGCCGGGCTCGGACGGGTCGTCTCAAGCAGCATCCACACCCGCCGCCGGGGAATTTCACTGCGGGCCAGAGAACATTCAGGTAAGAGAAAGCTTCATTCGAGAGCAGATTATTGTGCGACAGTTCAGTGAGCTCGTCGGGAGAGCGTTGACGTGGACGAAAGTGGCAAGCACGTTGAGAAAGAGGGAAGGGGCAAGTAAGCACTACGAACGTCCCTGTCGGTGACCACAAATCTAAGGGCAAGTAAACCGCAGTTCCGTTAAACAGGCAGCGATTGGGAAAAAAAAAAGTGACTGAAAAGTGCTCGCGACGAATAGCGCCTGTGAACGGTAGGGTAGGCACACCCGCATGTCTCATGTGCATTGCTGCTCTCGCGTTGCATACCTCAACGGCGGTTTACGAACTCAGCGTTACAGTCGACACACGGGGCCAGGTTACCTTAGAAACCCGGCTTCAGTCCAACCCAAAACCTGCCCCGGGCCTGCCACTGGCTTTTTTTTTTAACGAGAAAAATATTCCCCTTCCTTTCAGAAGAGTTTGACGGGAAAGGAGTTCGGAGGAAAATATTAGCAAGTGTGGTAACACCAAGGTTTTTGGGCAGCATGGCAAACACTTTGAAGACACCTGCCCACGAAATTGTGCGTACAGTTCGGGAAAATAACAGCTCGAACATTCGCTCGCACATTTGTGTAAATTCATTGATGGAACAACTTTTGCAAGAGACAATAAAAAAAACCTACTTTTATCAGACTATGTAAAAAGAATGTCTGATTGGATATCATCGTCAAACCTCACACCAACAACCAACATGATAAAACTTAAAGTAATAACAGTACAGCGAGTTTCAAAGGTAAACAAATCCAACAAATCATTTCGTGCTTGACATAAGTTGCTTTTAAAGTAATAATTGTGCAGACCAGATAAACGAAGCGGTAAATTCTAACACGCAAAAATCAAATCAAACACTTGTTTACTGAAGACGAAATAGATCGAAATAGAATGGAAAGCAGCTCATCACTCTCATCTACATCTTCCCATGAGGAGTTGTTTTACCGCGTTTACGAAAACTGTCGAAACCCTTACGTTCTACAAGAAGCGGCTTCTTCTTGGCGGTAAGATCAGCGTGAAAGCGTCACTGTAAATTAGTTTATGCACCTCATCACTTCTCCACAGATATTAATTTGAGCCAAACAATTATGCTACCAAAATTTATGTTTGTGTGGGCATGTTACCCTTTCTACAGCACAATTTGAACTGTAGCGAGAACTGTAGTAACATTCATTTCCCAGTTACATGAATTTTTCAGTATGGCAAAATACAGGGATACAAAAGGATGGTCACCAAACCAAATTAAATGTAAGTTCTTCCACTTCGAATTTAATTAGATGCGAACTATTATACGGTCAAAAGCAATACTATCATCATAATTTCGGCTTTTTGATGAGTTACATATATGAATTTTCAGTGGTTGGGGAGTTGCATGCGTGGGCGGGCTCGATCGAACGTTTGTGGTGAGCCTAAGAGCGGCTTGTTCCGAACAGCCAGACCTTCTTGGAGAAATGCAGTGCCCTGCGACGAAAGGCGAACGTAATGAGAAAAATCGCTTGACTTCAGCCAGACCTCCGTCCGGCCTCCACCAAACAGATGAAAAAAAGATTAGCAGTATATGGACAGCCAGGACTTTTGGTTCTCGAAGTTTTAGATGTATAGCTAGGTACTTGCTACTGACGCTAATATTTGTAGCTATCGTAGTGAAAAATTAGCTTCCCAAGCTAAAACTTTTAGCGTTCCATATACAGCTAGTGAAGGCGTTGAAGCTAAGAATTAGCAGCGCAGCTAACAAATTCTCAGCCTACAGGCCTCTCCCCGGCCCCGGCTGGCGTCACCAGAGTCTCACAGGCGGGGCTCAGCAGGACGCGACTGGCTGTCTTATGGTGGGTGACCCGGGCCTACTACAGTTTGTCTGAGCACGGCGTGGGTCGGGATAAGGGTAGGACAGGGTCTCTCGGTCCTTGGGGGAACCGGGGACTGCACCCACTAGGGTAAGGAGTCATCCATCTGACGAAACGGGATGGATGTGGCGAAAAAGGGGGGGGGGGGGGAGGGGGTTAATGAGGAATGGACTTGCTGTCTAATTGCCCGAGGAAGGCAGGAAAAATTCGCGAGTACCGGAGGAGCAAGGGGTAAAAACAGCAAAACCATAACAGGGTGGCTCTTAACAGGCTGTTAAGATGCTGTTTCAATGGAGGGGAAGCCTTTCGCTGTGTGTGAGGAACACGAATTTCTATCCACGCTGTCAAGAGGGCAGGATTGGTTTTTCGTGAGTAATGTGAGAACAAAACAATATATTCCGTACTCCTGCAAACACAGGAGCCTTGTTACCAAACCCAAAAGTCGGCCAATCAGTAACCTTGCTCACAGGATTCACAGTTTTTAGCTTCCGTTTCTGTTTCCTACACTTCCGCTTGTGTTGCGCATGCTAAGGAAACAAATTTGAAGACAAAAAAAACAACGCTTTTAAAACTGTCTTCGGCATGTGGGATAAAAAAGATTTTTGATTTGATATTGATTTAATCGAAATTGTAGGAAAATCGTTTTAATCCATTCCGGGATAAAATTTTCTTAATGGTGTCGAATTAACACAGTTTCCTTGGCGACAAACCACATTTGTAACTTCGATAATGTTTTTCTTGTAGTTGTTGCTCAAAAACGGAAAATGCAATAGAGCTGACTGGAAGTCAAGCGTGAGGTAAAGATGTACCCTGTATGCATGTTGCATTACACAATGCTGATTGATCACAGACTTTTGAAGAAATGTCAATAGTGGAATTAAAGGAGGAAAGGAAGAATTTTAAATTTGAATTGTGTGCCGTTAGGCACATTCTACAAGTCTACGGCTTCAGCTGAAGATCACAGCTATGATGGCAGGAATGAAAAGGGATGATGGAAAACAGGTACTTTAAAGTAAGAAAGTGTGTGAAAAGAAGCGTGAAGGCGTTTAAGCTCACTCAAAAGCCATGTTAATAGTGCAAGGGACAGTACAAGCAACGTACTTGGTAAACACAAGCAGATAAATTGAGAGCGCTTTTGTGAGGGCTATTTGCTTCAAATAAGGACTTATGCTATAGATAAATCCGTTAGCGTTAGCGCACTGCTTGTCTGCTAGTCTAGCATTTGGTGGCTCAACCAGAAATGATAGGTCTAGGGAAGAAGAGGAGGTGGGAGGATGTAACGAATATCCTTCTTTGAGGGTTTGCTGTGAAGCTACAACATGTGCGGCAGAAAAATAAATACCATATGGAGGGCGGTGTGTTTGAGTCTAGAACGTAAGAATTTGCTGATATCAGGCATCTAGTTTGGTCTTATATTTTGGGGAAAATTTGAGGTCAGTGTTTTCTTTCTTTCCGTCAGTTTTAAATAGAAGATAGTGATGACCACGAGCCACGAACCCCCTCTTCCACCCGACAAAGACACACTCTTCCGAACACCAACTCTGTCACCGACCTACCATAAAATAACGTAATGCCGTTTTCAACCCGTAGCTGGACCAGGACTAACCTGGCGTGATTGAAAAGTAATGCGATGAGTTTCGGACGGCTGTGCTTTAGAATGGAAAAGTCCAGTTAGAAATTTTATCCACAAAAACATTTATTGAAGGAAACTTCGGAAAATTTTGTACCAAAATCGTTTCATTTTCCAAGGTTTTGCGTACGATGCACAAACGTCCAGATATAATGCGCGCTCCTGCCGTGGAGTTCACATAGGTGGCTACGACCACCTAGGGTACCAAGAAAGGTCCCAGGAAACCCCTCCTTCCGGGAAACTCTTATCCGGAAAAAGTTACTCCCCGCTTTAACTATGTCGTGTGAGCACAAGGAAAAGAGCTCAAGTGCGTGGAATGAGATGCCGTGAACAAGTCGAATTCCAGAAGCAGCGCATGCAGAAGCAAGCTCCAAAGAGGGCACGACCGGGCCAGGTTTGGCAGGTCGACACACGGCGAGGTTACCTAGGGGTGTGGTGGGGCAGGGCCAGGGCACTACATGATGGGCTCAGACAACCTGGAGCGGGCACACAGTCAGCACGCGGTCAGTCAGCTCAGGTTGGAGCAGTAGTGGCGCCGATGAAGATGAGGTGGTTGTGGTGAAGCAGTAGCGGCACGCCGGCTCAACTACTACCTCCACCGCTGTCGCTGCCGGTGCTAGGGGTTGGTGGGTATGGAGTCTAGGCTATTGTCTGAGCTGCGGCGGGACTGAGCCCGACAGGGCGAGCGAGGGGGGGCCACTAACCAAGGACGTGGTGCCGAACAGCTTGTACCAGCCGATCACCATGGCGGACAGGTTTAGGTCGTCCAACATGATCTGCGCAACGCCCATGAAAACCTTCTTGCCCTCGATGCGACGTAGTCGCCCCACACCGTCACCTGCAACATGAACCATGTGTTACATAGACTGTGCCATGGAAGTGTTAGCCACTGTTTCCACAGTTGGGTTCCATACCTGAAGTACACAGCCAGCAAAATTTTCTCTAAAAATAAGCATTTGTTGATACAAAGGGTCTAACGTTCTTCTCGCCGTGTGGGTCTTGTTTTTGGATATACAACGCTTGCCGCTGACCAAGTAAACTTTTACATAAGGTGCTGCAACAGGCATATGAGCAAACAGAATAATTAGTTTATCTTATTCAAATAGACGCTACATGAAACAGGTTATCTACCCAAGACTACTCACCAGGCAGCGTCTTGGACCCCGGCTTGGCCTGTAATCCTCTCGCTCGTATGACCTCAACCTCCAAGTACCCTTTCTGGTAGCACATGGAGAGTTGAATGTCACCGAGGGACGGCGCCCCGAGCACCTGCCGGCCAACCAGTTGGCCGGGCCCGAGACCCTCAATGAAGTCCGTAAGCGCCCCGCTCGGGTCGGGTCCCATGGAGCCTCGCATAGACGACGCCCAACTGAGCCAGAGGAAAGACTGGTTAGGATGTCGTGCCGCTAGCGACGCTCTTCGGGGACGAGAGTCGGAGCGGAATGTCGAAGCCACGCTCGACACGGGCATGGCCCCACACCGCTTGCGGCCAGCCCCGTCAGGCGACGCGCATATCAGGTAGCGTAAAGGGCAGGGCTGTGATTGGTGTTACTTTAAAAATTTTGTTACAAAATGTACCGAAGTATTGGAAATTATTTAGAGAGGGTTTGTTGACTATATTTCAAGGAGGGAGCAGACAGAGGTAAAAGGGTGCGAAAGGGTGAGGAAAAGGTACTCAGAAACCCAGAGTAAATGAACTACTGCTTCTTTACGTTGTCTTCGGCACTTGCCTCTTGAGACAATCGCGAAGATTTATCTACAGTAAACTTGCGTGCTACGAAATACAGAGAGTGTAAAGACGAAAAGAGCGCGTGAAAACTTCCACTCTCCTGGAACCTCCCTCCCTTTAACCATTCAGTGTACAGTACAATATTATTTAAATTTCATGTTTCAGAGTGCAACGAATACTACGTGTAAATGGACGATGGACCAAACAAGCAGATATTGCGGCAAATATAGCGCCTCAGCTTTCTACAAAGCACGTGCTCTCTGCCCTAGCGCGCAGATGAGCAGCTGGTGGTTTTAAACACTCATTACACACAGCAAATTGCTTAAAAAGGTAGCACACTTATCAAACATGCAGGAAAAGATACAACCGATGACACAGACTTTAGAGAGATAGAAAACAGTTCGGTATTACAAACAGAGCCTTCTCTAGCTGATGCGATTGCTAAGGATTATCTCAGTACGATTGCAGAGGAAATATTTGACAAAGGGTATGCACTAACCACGACAATCAGGTCGGGTGGGTGAACTTAGCTTTTTTTAAAAACTGTTTTTCTATCTTATCTCCTCAGAAACTCCACCAATATCGATACAGTAATATACTGCACAAAGCCTTAGCGTTTGCATGCACTAGTTAAATTGCTAAAACAGGTAAAACACGCATTGCAGAAGAAAAAATACAGAAAGGAAGTTAGTCAACAAAGTTAAGCCCTGAAAAAAGTTCTTGTTAGGACGTTATGATGAAAAATTAATCAGTATAGCGTTTTATACCAAGTCTGAATGCCATTAAAGACATGAATAACCTTAAGTGCCGTGGGCCTCCTGGACGTATTAAGTTATTCCGTACACTTGACTTTTTTCAGGCAACATTAACAATGCTGTGTATGAACAATAACACACTGAACTCTCTTCTCTTAAACACATTTTACGCCATCAACAGTCATCGCATAAGAAGTGCGTAGAAGAACTTTACGTATTTTTTATCCCTCCCGCAGGGGACCCAATATTCTGCAAGATGTTGAAATTTGGAAGGAGAGCCTATAAACCACCGACACCGAGAATACAACATATTTGTGTCATGTATCCCTCTACAGCACGATATCCATCTGCTATCCGGGTCTATTGCTCTTAAGGATGTCGGCTGCGCATGTATAGCCACAAACGAAACAGAATATTAAGCACCAGAAATTTGACCAAAACGATGGTAGTATGCTATGCAAGAACAAGAAGGCACTACCAAACTTACAAACATGTTACTCTTATCAAGTCACTCATGGCTAAGCAGCCAGCTCACATTTTGCTTCGATTTGGTTTTCTTGGCACTAAATTCCTTCTAATGTAAGTACGCAGACCCAAACAAAGAAAAACTCCACCAACACGCGTGTTGTGAACCAAGTCTCGACGCTTTTTAGTTTTCTGCTCCTGGAGTGAAGGTAAGGAGCAGATAAAAAGTTGATGAAAATATTAAAAATATTAAAATGAGAGGCATAGGCGTAACTCCGTCTTCCACAAACACCACTTAACCAGGGAGCAGGCAGGGGGAAAACCGATTGAAGAAACTAAAGGCAGCCCTCGCGTGTGTGCCTGAAATTCAAAAGAGCTCGCAAACTTTTTGGTGAGCTGTCGCATGAGCCATGAGTGCCTTGAGGAAGACCTTCTCCGACTCACGGCAAAAATCTTTTGAAAACGGACTTTTGAAGCACAAGTAGCGAAAAAGTTGGAGACGAGCAGATAATACTGGTAAGAGCAAACAGTAGGTGTATTGGACAATCTTTAAAGTACAATTTACAAACCTCTGTGGGAGTATGAGCAGTTATATTCGTATTCTCAAAGGAGTAGGAATGACATTCGTACTTAATGGAGAAAGGGATTCATATATAAAGAATATGGGTGACTGCTAACACTCTTTTCTGAGCACAAATGTATAATTACTGTCGTGTGCGAGTTAAATACTATTCACACTCCTGTAAGAGTATTGCATTTGTACCCTTCTGTAAACCGAGTTTTCGGACTCTTACACCCTTCAAGAGTGTAAGTGCGTCGTACCACTTTTTCCTCTACCAGCAGTGAACCCGTTCTACTCTTCTCCATCCACCCATCTTCTTTGCTACCTGATTTGGAAATGCTCACATTGCGGTTAGTGAGGCCAAAAGGCCAACCTGCTTACTGTGCCGTGCAAGTTTTATGCAAGCAGACGTTGAGGAGGTGCAACTTTCAGCAGAAACATTCCATAAACTGTGTGCATATTTTATTATGAAAACGCAAGACAGATCTCACGATATAGTAAATCTGTGCATGTTAAGGCAAGTTGTGACAGCGCCACAGTTACACATTCTCTAGAGTTAAAACAAAATGTAAATCAAATGTTATTGATAAGGTTCATATCGTGAATGTGTTAGCAAACTTCTGATATAAAATTATGTTGGAAAGTTTCTTCCGAGAAATTGAAAATTTTAGTATAACTTCATGATTTAAGAACCCTGCTGTATACACTTCAGTCTAAACTTTTTAAAACATTTTTGCGTTTAGGTCGCTCGCAGTCTGACAGTTTTACTACAGAAACGTATTTCGTCCAAACTAACAATAAAACGGACAGTTTTTAAGGTTTCAAGTAAGAAAGTACACACACAAAACAGTCACAGGTAAGAAAACATTCTGGGAGGGGATAAAAGACAAAGGGAGCAATGTTTTGAGACAATCAATATAACGGCCCGTGATAGAGAGAAGGCAGAATAAGATGCTTTACGTGCTATTACGGATACATGCAATTTCAAGTTATGTTCTAAAAATAGTGTTGGCCAAAGGAAAGAAGAAAAAGTTTAAAAAGCGCATGAAAGTCATGTTCCACCAATAGTTGTAAATTTGTTTTTAGTCTTTTTTTTAAGCTGTAAGGACTGTCGACTAACAGTGGGTTTGTCGGAATTTCACAATGTATGTACCCTTTATGGCACATGTGTGGCACGTTAACAATCCATATTATTTAGCTCATTTAGAATTTGAATGTTTTATTTGAAGGGCCATCGCACATAAATAACGGATCGGACAGGTAGGGCGTACATTTTCAAGACGAGAATTTTTAAAGGAAATTAAGGAATTCATTGTCTTTAATTGAGTATGTTATCAGACTACAAAAGAATTATATAGCTTGTACATGAGACAGTCAAACACTCACGAGAAGATAGAAACTTCAAGGCCTACGCAGGAGTAGGGTGTCTCGATAAAGGAACGATTCATGTGGCATGCCAGGTAGCTATCATTAAGCACCACGAGGATCGGAGGATGTAAAATGCCTCGCCTCCGCAAGGAGGGAAAAATATCTTCCCGCCCGATTCGGTATTAAGTGCTAATGAGGTAGGTAATAAATCGAAAGAAATCAGGTGGGAAGATTTTGTGTGCGTAATTTTACTCACGAAGATCCGTCGGAACTAGAAATGCTGTTGAGACTGCCTGTGTTCGGCCGGTTCGGGGTCACCTCCTGGGACCGCTGCACCGAGATGGTACTGCTAGGGGAGCTACGTTTTCTAGATCCACCCTCTGGTAAAGAAAATTCAAAGTGTGAGCCCAAATACATGCTCACCAAGCCTATTGTACAGGGTTTGCGTTTTTGAGTTCAGAAAGAGCTAGCAAGTACATATCCCTCACAAGAAAAGGAAACACGGCTGAGGGCGGTAATTTTAGGAAAGATTGAGGGAGCACCCGATTGAACAGTTACCAAGTCCCACTATATTTTGATAACAGAGCGGGGTTGAAGATGGCGTCTCAAAAACTTGGTCCGCAAGCATTGGTTGAACATTAGATCTAGATATCGGTATGGCCAGAAAACAACCACGTATACTCGATACCCACCGCAAAAAAAAATTACTGTCGAAGTTTTGAACTAAATTTCGGGCAAAACCCTGTGGCCCAACTTGAAAAGGGACCAGACTTCGCTGGAATAATAAAATTCAGAAATTTCGCAACCGTACAAATAAGACAGAGAAGAATCACATAGGCGTTAGTTTTAAGATGCCAAGTAAACGTTCGAATTAAATGTCCAGATTGCAGAGAGAAGGAGGCCTGTTATCCTTTAGCCTGTGCCATGTTTCTTTTGATCGGAGATATACGACACGCATCGCAAACTCAGTCGTTACTCCGCACACCCTTACAGATGCGCCCGAATAGAAGGACATCGTTTCAGTCCACGCCACTGCGTCTAAAGGTGAAAAGACAAACAACAGCAATAGCAGGAAAGAACATCAAACACACAACATTAAACAACCAAAGCAAATGGTTATGTCATATGGCATACATGGTTCTCGACTTTTCTCTAAGTTAAAAGTGCAATCCACCACTTTTAGTGTCGACGCTCTCTAAGATGGAAGGCAGCACCAACAAAATATTTTTTGTAGATCGCCTCTCATCTATTCTACTAACTAGAGATGCAAGCTTGAACCACAAACATCCATCATCCTTGTGTAGTAAAAACGAAGAGTCTAGTGGGTACACGTGGTACATGTTATAGTGGTTTGCTACCTCCACAATATTAAATTATTGCAAAGGCAACGACACATTTTAAACGAAAGATCACAGCAACGCAATTGATGCGATAATTACGTGGTGTGCTATTGTGGGCATACGTGAATTCTTTTCGGAAAAAGGATAAATAACCACCATTTGTGGACCTATCGAAAGTAATTCCGGTAATTGCGGTCGAAGTTGATCCTGAAAATGGTCCGGAAAGTGATCTGTAAAATGAAACTCGCGAATAAAAAAATGCTCAGAAACATTTAATGAGTGCCTAGTAATGAGCCGGACGTTTTCCGGATCACTTTCCAGGTCATTGTCCACAACGTCTTCCGGATCATTTTCGAACGGATCACTATCCTGCGGAATTATTTTCCATAGTTCCCCATTTGTCGAGGCAGCACAGATGAGTAAACCAGGTTTTTCAGAAGAATTTTCTTTTGTTTTCCAACATGACGTTACCATGGCAACACTACTGCATGGGATTGTACTAGCGGCCTCGCTGCACAACACATTCGAATCTAGGACAGGCCATTTCTATGAACTTATTGACCTCAAACAACAAATATCCGACTTACGAGTATGGGCCAAATCTGCGTTACACTCGGCTAAGTCACAGAGACGATCCAACATACTGGCTTAACATAACTGCAACGTCACAGCTCGTACATCACAGCGTGCGGTATGCGTTTGACTATACATACGACTCTACGAAACTCTAATGTATCTTTACACATGTTTGAAAACTACTTACAGCACTTAATAAGAGCAAAAGGTAATGTGTGAGATGCAGCAAGACAACGCTAGACCCTTGCTAGGCGACCATTATGTACATAGGAAGCTTATCCAGTGTTAGAGGGAAGGGTCGAAAATTATACTGCACTGGTTTTACCAGAAATCTTATTGACTGCAGCTGCCACCACAGCCTTTACGAATTTTCGGGGCTGGTTCCCCAGTTTACATTCGACAAAACAGGCAAGTATGAAGTGTTTAGTTAGGACCTGAGTAGAAAATAAAGACAAAAATTATCTAAAAGACAAAAGAAGGATGAGCAGCAAAAAGTGGCAGGATGCCTCCACTCTCATCCTACGCATGCGCACTACGCTTTCATTCTTCGAGTTTTTCTCATCAAATCCTACCGAAATAGCCAATTCAGTCAAAATCGAGCAAAGATCCAACCTACTCGAGGCAAGACCTAAACACTAATACTTGGATGTCGAATTGCCCTTCCGTCAGTAACTGTCAAACTCCGTCATGGTTAAAATGCAATAACCACAAGGGCAAAATATTTACAGGTTCGCAAAAATAACTAAGTCAAGTGAAGACACAGTACGGACAGCACTTCCATCAAGACAGAAGGAATCACCGACTTTCGATACCCTAATTGATAACCAGATCCAGGAAGAAGAAGGTTAAAGAGGCACGTAGTGATAAATGGTGCGACTGAAATCCACTCAGCTTCCTGCCTGAAATAAGGCGTTGGGGTGGACCAATCGGTTATCTCCCTTATTTTGTCGTAGCAACAGCCATTAGGAACCCTTCAGTAGAATCCCCATGTTGCAAAGGCAACACGAATAAAACCAGCGTACTATTTTCCCGAAAACAAACGAGTACAAAAAGAGCATAGACTGATAGAACAAATGCTTCGCGGTGTCCTTATATACACAGGCTGGCTGGATCGAGCAGCACACACTAAGTAGAAGCGCAGCAAGCAGCGATGTTAGCGCTTTGATACTTCCGAAGGAGTCGGTACGGAGACCAACGCGCGCCTGAACGCAACACACGAGCAGTACATTCCGGACTCTATGACATGTCGGTTTATGCTGGCATATACTGGTAGCTCAGCTCTACCTACAATCGCTAACGGGTGCAGAGTGCTTTCCATTCGTTGCGTCGGCGCAAGAAGACGCAAGGAAATAGGAAGGCCGCCCCTTAAAACAACGAAACCTCAACATTTTTCACATCTCCTGCCATGCAGCCTACTAGTGTGTGAATCTGGAGAGCTTCAAAATCCCTTTCACTCTGAATTTAGCTTAGTTTTGATACCCTGCGTACGAGGCGGACTAACATTTTAAGACTGTTAAAGTCCAAGTTACGCTCGCTATTTTTCAGGTGCAACCTAGGTACGGCCCTGCACTTATGAACACGAAAGACTTAAAAATGGAGCGATCTACAGAACCCGAATACACAAAATGTCTAGAGGTAGGATACACCCTCAAGATTTCGTAGGTAATGAGAAGTGAAACTACTACAGTATGAGTACATTTTTGTGTTAGCGTACGAACAACTAATTTAAACTTGAGAGTTGTGCGAGCAGAACACCACACAGCACGTGAGGGGTCTAGTGCCATAAACACAACTATGGCTGTTCGAAGTGCTTTCTTGGGTTTATTAAGAGTTAAGTGACTTTATATGAGGTGCCTGTTACACTTTCTACGATCAAGTCAGTTCCTCTATTAGAAAAATTATTTGAATACCCTGCTGTAGCACACTTAAAGGTATCGATCATTACGGGGAAGTGGGTAGGATCCAGATGAGGAAGGGACAAAAAAGGAATATGAGGTTGAAGGGAAAACGAACCAAATACATGAGTGCGGTAATTCGATCTGACCGAATGATAACACTGCTATCAAGGTGGCGAAAGCGCCGGGACGATAGCACAATAAGGGATTGTTGGAATAAAATACTGTCGCAGTATCTGTAATCTATATAAGTACAGTGTTTGATTCAACGTCTTTAAGAGGGTTAAAAAATCTTTCTGTCTGCACCCCTCTATCTGACGTTAGCAAATTCGGGGCACGAGATATCAGGGAGATTGGACGAGATAAGGGGCTTGACTGAATGTCCACCTGCTGTCTCCGTCTCCGGAGCCCTCGCCGTCGCTGGACATGGAACTGGCCTGCCTGACGAGCAGCCGGACGTCCTCCGGGAGTACCTCTTCGCTCCGGTGCACGGTGAAGGAAGACTTGCCTTTCCGGTTGAAACCTAACCTACGTTTCCGGCCTGTATGCGAGGTAATCGTG
>JAYWLI010000191.1:0-33339 GCA_037074505.1 Albizia julibrissin | reverse complement strand
AAAATCAGACCTCTACTCTACGCTCTGCTGAATTAATACACGAGATCAATGAAAACCACATCTTAGTTACACCATTCAAGAAAAACTTAAGGCACAGAAGCAATAAATTTTTTAAATGGGGATCAATCTGCGGGCATCTCGTGCGTCTTAGCACACACGACCTCTTACCGACACCTCACGAACTGACTTGTAAAAGGAAAAACCCTCTAAAAGAACCAAAATAAAATTTGTCTAAAATCATATCCGGCACAAAGTTAATGAATAATTCCATTATTTCTGTAGTTATTTTTGCTAGAGTGGCTTCTAAAGCCACACTGCGCTGGCACAGCTGTACCGTGCACTATGGCTGTGCCACGTACCGTGCGGTGCGGGGCAGGCCCAGGCTGGCCTGGCGGCATGCAAGCGACCTCATGCGTGGCCCTTTGGACCGTCGAGTCCGCCGGTTACCATGATGCGGATCATCCAGAAGCGCGCCTCGTGCCGCAGCGTGCGCGTCGGGTTGAACAGGAAGCCCAGCATGATGAGCAGCAGTAGCAGCGGGCTCACGAACGGCGGCACGCCCAGCGCCTCGCTGTACAGGAACACTGCGGGGCCGACAGTGAGCGGTCTGGCGTCAAGCATTCCACGCGCATCGCGCATACTGCGAGAGGAAGGCTCTGAGCCCGGTCCGGCAGAGCCAGCAGAGAACATGCCCGCAGCCCGGCGCTGCCAGCAAAGCGCCCGCCGACGGCGGGATAGGCTCCACGCTGCGCACGGCGGCGGGCGTGTGGCCTATCCTCCGGTCCGCGGGCGCCAGGCCTCGGTGGAGTGGCCAGCATGGTGGCCACTGGCCACTCCACCGAGGCTTGGCGCCCGCCGACGGCGAGATAGGCTCCACGCTGCGCACGGCGGCGGGCGTGTTGCCTATCCTCCGGTCCGCGGGCGCCAGGCCTCGGTGGAGTGGCCAGTGGCCTCCGCGCGGCTTGGCGCCCGCAGACCAGAGGATAGGCTCCACGCTGCGCACGGCGGCGGGCGTGTTGCCTATCCTCCGGTCCGCGGGCGCCAGGCCTCGGTGGAGTGGCCAGTGGCCTCCGCGCGGCTTGGCGCCCGCCGACGGCGGGATAGGCTCCACGCTGCGCACGGCGGCGGGCGTGTTGCCTATCCTCCGGTCCGCGGGCGCCAGGCCACGGTGGAGTGGCGGTGACGGCCTTCGCGCCCGCCGACGGCGGGATAGGCTCCACGCTGCGCACGGCGGCGGGCGTGTTGCCTATCCTCTGGTCCGCGGGCGCCAGGCCTCGGTGGAGTGGCCAGTGGCCACCGCGCGGCTTGGCGCCCGCCGACGGCGGGATAGGCTCCACGCTGCGCACGGCGGCGGGCGTGTTGCCTATCCTCCGTTCCGCGGGCGCCATGCCTCCGGTGGAGTGGCCAGTGGCCTCCACGCGGCTTGGCGCCCGCGGACCGGAGGATAGGCAACACGCCCGCCGCCGTGCGCAGCGTGGAGCCTACCCCGCCGTCGGCGGGCGCTCTGCGAGGCCTGGCCAGGCCGCGGCCAGCGGCCAGCGGGCGCACTCCGCGCTGCAAGGGCTCCGCGCCGCTTACCGAGCACGCTGATACACCAGACGACGCCGAAGATGGCGGCCAGCTCCATGATGTGCTGCTCGGACAGGTGGTGGCGCGGGTCCATCTCGAAGATGAGCACGTGGTTGACGCCCGACGAGCGCCAGCCGTACACGTTGATGCCCAGCAGGAAGATGAACTGGATGACGAGTAGCGGGCCGCGGTACAGACGGAACACGATGCGCCAGTCCGTGGTGCCCGTGCTGCAGGAGGCTGCGGCAGAGGCAGAGGGCACTCAGTGCTGCTCGCTGGCCCGCCTAGACTGGCGCGAGACTAGCTCCGGCTGAACGCCTACCCGCGATGATGACGGCCAGGAAGAGCACGGCGAAGGAGCCGAGGAAGAGGCCGAGGCGGAAGGTGGTCCAGGGGCTCTGCTGCTCGTTGAGCGGCGGCACGCGCAGCCGCTTCATGGCGCGCTGCCGGTCGCCGCCCTCCAGGTTCTGCGTGACGGCGCCCTCCGTCTCCGCGATGAGACGGCCGATGTCCTTGTTGGTGTAGAAGTGGCTGGCCTCCACCACGTCCCGCCGCCAGCGCGCGCCCACCTCCACCGTCAGCAGCTGCGGCCACGCCAGAGCGGACTGTTAGGCGCTCGGCTTCCGGATGGGCCAGAGTGGCCCCCGAGAAGCCGCGTGAGACTCCTTACCTTGTCGTGCTTCTTTAGGATCTTCCTAAAGCCGGTGAAGTTGAGGTTCTGGTAGTTCTGGAGCAGGATGAGCCCCAGGTAGAACTCGGAGAAGGCGAGCTTGAGGTCCTGCATCTTGCGGACGGGCGCACGCCCGGCAAGCGCCGTCCGCTTGAGGCGGTGGCGGTAGCGCGCGCCCCAGCCGCCGCCAGCGCCGCCGTCCGCCTCCTCGGCCGTCAGCTCGATCATCTCGCTGCGGAGCGCGCTGTACTTGCGCTGCGCCTCCGCCAGTTTCTCTGCGGCCGCAAAATACCAGGGGCGAGTGAGCCTCGCCTCGACTCGGGTCGGGTCAAGGCGACCCTCGAGACACCTACCTGAGAAGAAGGTGTTGATTTTGGTCAGCTCCTTGTCGCAGTAGTGGAAGAATTTCTCGTCGAACTGGGAGAAGTACGCCCGCAGCACCTCGGGCTCCACTAGCTCGGCGGAGGGCGCCTGCTCCACGGCCATGTAGAGCATGGCCTTCATCTCCTGGTTGGCACGCCAAAGTTTACACGGGCGTTTATAAGAGTGGCATGACGCGGGGACTGCATGGCGCGGAAATGCAAAACAGCAGATCCAGAGGGCGAGCGAATGGGGATCCGAATCCGACATGCGAGTATTGAAACACATTCTCTGAAGAGGCTGACGCCTGGACGAGAACCTTACCTCGTAGTTGATGTACTGCTTTCGCCATTCGGGCGTTATGTGTGCGCCCAGATGCTCGGCGAACTTCATCTTTTACCTGTGGCAGAGTTTTACAAAGATGTCAGTTTCACGGGTTGGTACTTGAGAAGTCTTCGCAGTCCCAGATTTAGAGGTGAAAGGCATATGCATCTCATAACCCTCTGGCTTGTAAATATATCCTGGTACCGTGAAATTAAATACTAGAAAGTTGAATGCTGACTGGGGTTTGAAAATGGGAGAAGTGGCACAAACGAATCACATCATCATCTTTGAAGGAACCATTATTTTATTTTATTCAGTTTTCACTCCCGCGGCCTAGGGTAGGGAAAATGCAACAGCTTTTCAAAGAACCGAACCTCTTTCAAAACCGTAGCCTACAATACATTTGAAGACTTTACAATCCGTATCAAAACAGTTCTGTTCGTGATTAGCTCGGAGGGTTAGGGGTTAGATATTGCCCTGGGCCTTAGGCTAATAAGCCACCTTAAGCCCCAAGCTACACAGCCTCCAAGATCGAGGACACGCAGTGAAGCGTGTTTGAACTGTATATAACACAAAGCATGAAAACACGTCGAATACGAAAAGTTACTCGCCTTTAAATCGCCTCGATATGTCAACGGTTCGAAGTCTCCTGAAAGCTATCAACAAAGCCCAGAGCTTCGCTTAAGAGCTCCATAATTGCACATCCTCGTTTCCTCGGTTCGTTCAGGGGGCGATAGCAGACGACACCAGCTGTTTAGGTGGGGTAGGCACATGGCCAAGACAGCAGAAAGAAAACAACCAAAATACCGATGAGCAAGAACACACTGATGTGAATGTATACAGCAAAGACGCGACTAAAATATTTGTCAGTAGTACTAAGTATTTTATTTATCATGCTACGTGGAAAGTATCACCACGGAAAAAACTATTCAGATTGTAAATTGATCACTAGCGTATGGTGGGAAGGTTGGTGGTGATGTGTTGTAAACCAAAGCTTTCTGCTCCTCGTCTCTTGAGGCAGTTCCTACGAATCTGAATTTTTTCTCAAAAGATCAGTTGATATTAATAATAATTTAAATTGAAAATCATAATTTTACATGATGAGAGCTTTGACGAGACATGTGAGAATGTCTCAATTCCCAGATTACGTGAAATGTTACCGACAGGTAAAGTATTCACACGTTTCTTCTAGGTTGGGAGGTTCAAAACAAAATATCGTTTAAAACAATTTGTGCTTTGTATGAAGCTTTGATTGCTTGCTAGTTCTTTTCATCATCGGTCGTAAGATTTTTCTCTTAATATTTTCCAGACCGCTACCTTAGCAAACAATCCTGAGGTCAGTGAACTCAAAAAAATTAAAACTGTTAAACAACTTGAGCTGGATGAAAAGGTAGCATCTGATCTTGAAAATAATTTGTATCATCCTCGATTACACCCCGGGATTGTCCGTAAGAAAACTGATCAACTTCCAAGTAAACTGTTAGAGGCAATGGAGACAGTTGCTGAGGGTAAGCAACTAACTCTTTTAGCTCAGCTCTTAATATTCATATGGCAACAAGTCTCATAAACAAATATGTTTGTACAGATAGGAAAAAATCTGACCTATTCAAAGGTGGGCAAATGTTGCTGAATAGGCTGTGGGGAAGAAGCCTGCCTCCTGAGGAAAGAGATTACATTGAGAACATGAAAAAGGAGATAGAAAATGTTCAACTAGCGATGTCTGGTACAGTACTTAGAACCTTTCTCTTCCTGTTTGTTTCTGATATCTAAAGATAGGACTAGCTTACCTTACTGAGTAAGACATTCACATTTTTGATATGTCTGATTTCATTTTCCTAGCTGTTCCAGAAGCAGATGATGAGGATAAACGTCGCATCATTCAAGAAAAAGTGGTGACTCAAAGACTGAAAGACATTATTCATCCCTGGCATCCTTTAGGCGTTACACATGAAACCTGTCTTCAGTATCTTTTTGCTCGCACTCCCCCAGAATATTGCATCCTTCACAAAATATTTACTGAGATCCGTCGTGCAGATCCTGATTTCATACCCAGCACACTTTTTGATTTTGGGTCTGGAGTAGCCTCAGGATATTGGTATTAATTTATTCATATCCTTCTTTTTGTTTGAAGTGCTACATGTGTGTTTAATTAGTGGCTGATATCATCTTTCTTCAATCAAGGGCTGTCAAGGAAGTATGGCAACAACCTCTTCGAGAGGTATATAATGTGGACTCAAACATGGTCATGAATGAACTTGCTCGAAGACTGCTTTACATTGCTGGTGAAAAATCCACAGCAGAAGAAGGAATTTTCTTTCGTCAGTTTTTTCCTCTTTCATTTACGGTGAGGATTTGAATGCTCTCAGCCTTTTAATTTGGTTAATGAATGATCCTTACATATCCTTTTGTTTGCATCCAGCCTACTTATGACATAGCCTTGAGTGCTTTCAGTCTCCTGGAACTTCCATCATTTAAAGAGAGAGTTGAGGCTGTGTCCCGCATGTGGTCAAAGACTGAAAAGTATCTAGTTATTGTAGAAGATGGCACAAATGCAGGGTATAAGGTGAGGTAATTTTGATTTAAAGGGCCATCTTCAATGGAAGTTTTAGCCATAGCGGCAGTTGTGAGAGATGAGCAGAGTTTATGTTTGTACCCTTACAACCATACCATGACTAAAACTTCTCAATCTAGAGGGGTCCTCAAATTTATTTCTAATGATATGGAAGAGTAAGGACTCTAACTCTACAATATGCTTAATCCATAATGTTGTGAGCAGGCTGTCATGGAAGCTAGAAACTTAGTAATTCACTTAGAAAATTCCGAAGTTGAAGATATGTCTCAACAAGGAGTCCATGTGGTTGCACCAGTAAGTGTGAGGCTAACAGTCTCAGAAATACTCCAAGCTTACTGTTGTATTGCTTCATCTTTATCAGACCAACATCCTTCCCAACAGTGCCCCCATGAATTTGTGTGTCCTCGATTCACGAAGGATAATACTCCTTGCAATTTCAAAATAAGTTACCTCAAGCCCCAATTCCTTCAAGGAAAGCAAGAGCGATCAAAGCATTTGTATTCATACGTTATCCTCAAGAAAGGTACCATTGCTTCCTGAAATTCTTGTTAGCATCAATATTTTCCTTCCTTTTTTGTTAAGTGTATTATCAATACCTTGAATGGACAGGGGAACGATCCAACTGTAGCCACCAATGGTCACGGTGTGTGCGAGAAACCCTCCTACGTAAACAAACAGTCTATCTCAAACTCTGTACTCCAGAAGGGCAACTGGAGAATGTTGAGCTTCTAAAAGCGTATAATTGCAGGTAAACCTGTTTCTACAAATTCAATTTTGAAAACATGTAGAATATTGTAACTTGCCCTCTAATCATTTTCAGTGCTCTTCTTTCAATCCTTTCTCTTTCTTACAGGAATGCATATAAATGTGCAAAGCATACTGATTGGGGGTGATCTCCTCCAGGAAAGATACAGGATTGTGACAAATCACTTTTCACAAAGTCCAGAACTACAATGGAAGGCGAGGATTCATAGTTTTTTTTGTTTCTTTGTCGGAAAACATTTAATAAATTTATCTCACATAAGATTTACATTACCACCTGAATAATATTAATCTTCACCAGCATTCAGGTTACTAAGCTTTTCTAAGCTATTAAAACTGTGGGATAATACACACTTGCTTCTTGCCATCTGTTTTTTTATATCAGATGCAAGGTGTTAAATAGTTAGTCACCTGTCAGGTTACATTCAAGAGGCAAAATGCTGTGAATAATTAATGATGGTCAGTGACTTTTATTCAGACTACACTTTTCCAAAAAAAAAAAGAAGGCCTAATCAGTGTCCAAATTTTTTGGCCTTGTTCAGGGCAGCAAGACGAGCATTAACAGGCTCTGACCCAGAAAAATGGTTAAATTTAAGCAAGGCCTAGGTTTCCTTCACTGCTTACATACTGTATCTGCAGAGGAATGCAAACAGTTTGATAACAAAATTTTGAAAATTTTACCATGACTTTAGAGGCATGACCTTTGGACATGCAAGCTAAGAACACATGCCTATGTTACTGCATGAGGCAAATCAGCTAGTCTCCCCTCAACCGAAGTATTCATGACAGGGTAATTTTAAGTCTACCACATTGGAGTGAGCAAGTGTGTTTCTTTTTCCCTAGTCAGGTACTTAAGCTTTCTGGAAAGCAAAAATGCTAGAAAATCAAGGGTAAATATTATTGCACTTACAATCGAAAGAGCAGCTAGACAGGGCAAGTAAGAATGACCTGTGGGTAGAAACTGTCTGGCAAGCTACATAGCATTTACAGCATGAGACAATGCAGCTGCAAGTTTCTTCCCTACACAATTCTGCAGTGACCTTTACACATCAATTCCTTGGGTATCTGATTACAACTCAAAGCCTTTTAGATCTCAAGTCTTACAAGGCAGACACAATTAAGAAGGAACCCGTAATGAAAGCAAGGACCCTCAATGAACAAAACTATGTTATGAGTAAGAATACAAGAACAATTAGTGGAGCAAGATATCTACTCGGAAAGTGATCTAAGCAGACTTACACATGATGAAGGACTATTTCTTAAGATGGATAGATATTTTATGGTTAAGAATTATACGCTTTTCAGTTCATTAGTCAGAATAGAAATTATGTTCAAGATAGCTTCAGGAAAAGAAACACATAAGAAATCAGTGACACATACTTTAGAGGAAATGTTTCTTCAGTTTCAAACAAATACATGGAAAATGAAAGTGTTGTGAGTGTGATGTAAACTTTTAACAAACAATTACAAAATGAGATAGGTGTTTTCACAGGAATAAGCTTGAAGATTCAAGCACGATTGTCACTTGAGAATTTCAAGAGAGTTAAGCAGTAAATAAATGTTCTAGAAAGGTTGTTGTATCTTTGTGTTATCTGATAAGAACAATTTAAGTTTTTGTTTACACATCTATATACACACATTCAAATATCATGCACATATACTCATCACCATAAATAAGTCTTTGCAGTATGGCATGAAAATTGGGAATTCAAAACATACATTAACATGGAAAACACTAAGTTAGACACAGTGAAGGCTCTCAGGAGTGGAGTCATGAATGTCTTGTCCGAGCAAACATGTCAACACTTAAGTCAGTGGAAATTATTACTATGTGATCAAAGTCAGGTAATCAGTCATTTGTTCAGCTGTGATTATACATTTAATTGGGAAATTCCATGGACAGGAAACAGTGAGCTTGAAAGTAGGTATAGTTCATTGCGGAGATTGCACAAATCAAAACTACCAAAATTTGGTGCTCTTCAGTAAATAATTCTTCAACAAGATTAAAAAAATACTTATAAATACTAAATACATGTCACATTTCTGAACACTCTCTCTTTCAACTACTCTATGTAACAAGGGCTCAATATCTTAAAAACAAAACAAAATCTCTAGAACTTTTTTAACTCCATAATGAAATGAGAAGTTAACCTTGTAAATTGAGTAAGGCTTTCAGGGACAACAAGGAAGCATAAGGAGAGTACAAAAAAATCCCTCACCTATGATCATACTGAAATTCTATCTTGTCATGTACCCACTGACACATAAAATACTACCTACCATGCCACACAGAGAAGATGTGTTTCTTCTGCAGGCAGGAAGCACAAATGGGAGAGACTTTAAAGCAATGGTAAATAAACTGCCATCTGAAGACCACTCACCATCACAAATAGAAATAGAATTCTTCAGTCATAAACAATGCATTCCTAAAACTTCACTGACTTTGTTCACAATACATTCTTCTCTTAACTATGTAAAAGTCCCTCACATGAAAATTTCCTCTCTAGATATAGAAAGTAGTAGTCATGACCGCTGAGCTGCAGGTGGCTCCAGGATTGTTATTTCAATCTGAAAAAGAGGTAAGGAATGCACATTCAAAGCTAAAGGCAGAGGAATGAAAAGAAACATCCACTCAGAAGCAAGGGAATCAAATGCTGGTAAAAGTGTTTTGGTCAAGGATACGACTCTCAGTCCTCTATCAACAGGATTTGTTAGAAGAAGGCCTCTTGGTTGATAAACTCTTTCATTTTGTTCAATCACAAATTTGGCAACTTTTCGTAAGCACTGAAAACAGACAGAAGAATCAAAAGTAGCACTCAATAGAATTTACTTAATGTTCTTGCCAAAATACTCAAGAAATTAGCAAACCTTTTCAAAGTGAGTCTGTACACAAATATACATAAGATATGCTGTAAGGCATGCTAGACAACCTTCACAATATGTGCCACATGATGCCTCTTCAGCTTCTTGGAAGTATGCATTCATTTGATTGATTGTGTACTCAAATGTTTGTCTTTCAATCTGCAACATGAAAATTAGGCATATAAGTACAAGATTCTTGAAAATTTAAAACCAATTTCAATCCTTTAAAGACTTACCTTGTCTTCTAATTCAGGTGGAAATCTAGTTTGAAACTTAATCATAGTACCGTCACTATAATCTCGTTGCACAAAAACTTTAATCCCTGGATTTGCTTGGTTGGAATCTTGTGCTTCATTCAGTGGACTTGAATGATTCATTCTGTTAGATCAGAAACAAAAAACAAAGGTCTCATTTAAGCATACAGCTGGGCATGAACAACGTTCAATAATAGACTGAGTATCATACTCTTTTGTTACCTGATAAAAAGATTTGATTCTAGGGACAGTTATGTGAGGACAAAAATCTCAACCCAAAGCAATATAGATGACAGAAACTATCTTAACTATGAACTTAACCAAGACAAGTTACCAAGAAGTACATGATAACGACAGGACTAGGTTATTTCTCGTTACTGCTCTATCAAAACCCAACTAATTACACTTCTTTGACATGCACTTAGCTGCTTCGGCTAAACACAAACTTTGAGAAATCACGATTATTCTTACAAAAACGTTGTTTAATGATATTTGCAATGTAGTCCTTGCACCTTACTTTATGGAGCATATACTTACATCTACAATCTACACCACCAGTGGACCAAGCAATCAAGGATGCTCACAATTATCGCCGTCGGTACCTATAAATGATACCCAATCTTATTCCCGTGAACTTCAAATACAAAATTAATCAACCAATGCTTGAACTCCCACAAATCGAGCCAAACCCACCACCACAAACATGCAGTTTCTAAGAGAAGGGACCGGAAGTACATCTGCGGGGAAGACAAGAGGCGCGTATCGGCGAAAGTTTTCAAACTTATTTTCGACAGTCGCAATAAGTACATGATGATATAACAACCTTTGGGTAGTAAGGAAATTTTCAAGTTATGAAGATTTGAATTTTTCGTGAAGAATCGTTAGCTAAGGAGTGATTTTAATCAATTCCACGGCCTACTTTCCAAAACTACAAAGGAAAGGAAGTCCCGGAAAACGGAAAGACATTATGGAACGAATTTCCAGACCGCCACACCGCACACGCCGCACACAACCTGTCCAGTACACCTCGGCACGCCACTGCTGAACTGCTGCTGAATGCATGAATGTTAGGATCTGATCGGGGCCATAGAGTGGCAGCAGATAGTATTATCGCGATCCCTAAATAGTTCTGTCTTCAAAAATGGCTTCGTTTTCCATGAGGACAGTCGTAAGTCCGAGAAATTTGGCTGGTACTTTCATATCACCGAAAGTCAGCCCAAATATTGCCCTTCGTCATGGGCAAGGAAAGACTGGCACCCAGCATTCTTTGTCTACTCTACATTCACGGAGTTCTCCCTCTTTGAACCCCTGTGTGTCTCATTTGTCTCCCTTTGCAGAGAAAAGGTTTGTTTTTTTTTCTGACGCGGAGCTATGAGATGTTTGAGTCTTGTGTGTGTCATTACCCTCATATCTGAACAGTAACTCATATTGTACATCTTCTTTTGGACCATAGCTCTCCATTAAATGGCTCTCGTCAAGGACTTTCAAAAGGGCTCAGAAGTGTGCGTAAATTACCATGGAGTGATGGAGGCGAGGATTCATTATCAGAAGTCCATCCTGTTGAAAACTCTAAATTCACAGTCAACAAAACTTTCGTAAATGTCTCTGAGGGCTCCAATCCTCAGCCATCTGTGGACACTCCTAACAGAGCAGAGATGTTGCAAAATTTTCGATGGAAACAAAGATTTGGCAATGTTCTGGGGAAGGGCAGTTTTGGAACTGTCATTGAAGCTACATACAAAGGTCTTCCTTTTAGCATCAAGTTCTTGTTGACTTCAATGTCTTCTTTCCTCTCCTGAAATTGTAAACTTGTATTTCCTTTTTCTCACATTTTTATTTAGGTAAATCTGTTGCCGTTAAAATTATAAAGTCAAGTCTGAATGTGATGAGACAACTTGAAAATGAAGCAAATTGCTTAGGGCTATACCATTCCAACATAGTGTCCACCATTAAGGTATTACCACCTTGTAATGAAGTTCCTGGCATCGTCATTATGGAAAGAGTTGTAGGTTACTCTTTGGAAATGCTTCTGGATTATGATTTTCTTAGAAATAGAAAAGAGCAGAGAGTGAGGTGAGTCATGGAGAATCATGCTTTTACATTCACTTGAGGGAATTCTGGAATTCACATCTGATTTTTAATATGAAGTTTTCATCATATTATAGCAGTTATGTTTGTTTGCAGGTATAGCATGCACATCTGTTCTGCCCTTGCTTATTGCCATCAACATGGGGTTCTGCACCTTGATGTTAAACCTCAGAACATTCTTGTAGACTTACTTACGGATACCTGTAAATTGTGTGATTTTGGTTGTTCTTATAAAATTGGAACAGAAGCATTACCTCAGCTACCACCGGTACTCAGTCATCTGTTGTTATATCCTTTTTCACTATTTTGAATTTTGAATAATCTGACCGGCCGATTTAGGGAACTGCTGGATATGCTGCTCCAGAAATTTTACAAGGAAGCAAACCATCCACTGCTGCAGACGTTTATTCTCTAGGAATAACAATGTGGCAGCTGTTGTCTGGAGAGGCTCCTTTCAAAGATATGAGGGCTCACACAGTCATTTACAAAGTAAGGTCCATCAAGTTGCCCATTTCATAGGCAGAGTCTTTGCAATGAATAGTATAAGAACAACTTCTGTTAACACAGGTGGTAGCATCAGAATGTCGCCCTCGAATTCCAGATGGCTTATGCACAGAAGATGAGACATTCCTCTCATTGGTAAAGAAATGTTGGTCTCAATCTCCTCACTGTAGGCCCTCAGTAGCACAGATTTTGGAAGACCTAAAATGCCAAAGTGAAAGCTCCTGCCTGAAACTTATGTAAAATGTCAGCATGTATTTGCTGCAAGCTAGTCATGTACATAGATACTATGAATGCTGTATTGTTTCTTTTATTGTTTAGTATGAATGATTAATGTTTTCAACTTTACATTGCATTGTTTTAATTTGATAAGACTTACTATTTTATATCATGTGAGTAATGTCACTGGAGCTAAAGTTCAGTGTCATTGCTAATTTGTGATTAAACTTCAACAATATTCTTTCAGAAAAAAAATATTATAATTTGTTTATTATCATACAACCAAGATAATGCAATGTCACAAACTTCAGACATTGACACTGGCAAATCATATTTTCAAAAACTAAATATAACAGCACTTAAGTGTAATACATCAAATAATAATGGAGTGTGGGCAAAGTCAGCAGAGTACTCAGGACACAGAAAAAAAAAAAGATCTTCAACATCTATGGATGTATTAAGCATCGGGCATTTCTCCACCAGGTACCAGCTGTAAGAAACACAGGTCACAAAGAATGATAAATTATTCTCTTCACTAGACATAGAAACTGTTTGGTTGATACTCGATACGAACCATAGTAATATTGTTGCCATTGAGGAGGATATTGTCTAATTTAGTTATTCTTCTACCTTCTGGTGTTGCTTCATATTCTGTCACATCTTCCAAGAGCATATTGACGAAATCATCGAACCCTAGCAAGGTTCCCACAATTTCCTTATCATTTTTCATGATGATGTGGATCCGAGATCCAATACACTTGTCTACCAGCTCTGCAAAACACAAAAGGTACCAGCTTAAAAAATCAGGTTATGGTATTGACTGAATTCCAGTCACATCAAAGAAAATTGAAATAGGGAAAGCAGTTTGCTTGAGGAGCCGCTGCTACTTTGAACGGTTCTTGTACAACGATACTTAAGATTGCCATCCATTTAAGAAGGATCAGCTTCCATAAACGTACCTAAAGGTAAGAGTGTTGAAGGGTTAGTGGTCACTGATGTCATCTTGTTTGAAAAATCCCCGTCGCACTTTTGAGAAAATTTAAGATAGGAATAACGACTTGGACTTAGGCTGTCGGTTTATGAAATGCAGAAACTCACGATGATTCGAGAAACTTGCTGAATCCCAATGCCGGCATGCGCGAAAAGAAAACGAGCATGAGCAACCGGCGAAAGAAAATCATAACAAATCAGAATATTCCAGCAGATGGCGTTGGTGTTTGCTTGCCGCTTGGCGCCACCCTTTGCGCAAGTTTGTTTTGTGTTTTCCATCGTGTTAAACGTATCGTAGCTACTCGAATTTCATTATTTAAGAAAACAGCTTTGAGAATGAAGTTTTATTGAATCCTTTATAGTGTGCCAATCCAATTGACTACTTAGTGTGAGTAATCTCTTATGGCAGTGAATTTGTTGAGTGCAATCAGAACCTGCCATGCGGGTAGGTTATGCCATTTATTTACGGCCATCGCTGATATTAATGAGCATTTGTCATCCACCAGAAATATTTCACTTGCTTCGTCCCTCACGCATTAAAATTATCGGTGTCCGTTACTTGTTTGAGAACAGCATCATCTTGAGCATTGTATTAACTGCTACCAGGAAGCCTTGTTTTTGTGCTTCTGTGCTTAATATTACTGTTTTATTTTCTTCAAATTTTCTCCTATCTAGTTTTTCTTCAAACAGTAGAAGATGGAGGCTCACACTAATTGGCTACTCAGTGGTGAAGTTGATGCTGGTGAAATGAATGAAAATAGATCTGGGAAAGTTGCCGAGGATGAGGATAAATTGAACACCTCCAGTGGAAGCCCTATCCTCAACACTCCAACTATTGAGCTGAAGAATAGAAACAAAGCCAGAAGAAGAAATCAACAGAGTAAGAAGCCTACTGCTATGTCAAGAGCATTATGATTATCGTAATTCACATTCTTTTATTCTTTTTGTTTATGTGAATCAATCTTTCTTCTGCTTTCAGTGTCAAAATGTTGCAAGGAGTCTGTTGCCATTGAGAAAGTTGGGAGTAGCTCTACAATGTCAGGGCAAGTATTGTCATCAGTGTCCATACTGATTGCTGAGTTTATCCATGACTATCCCTTTCATGTTTGCTGTGCTATGCTTTTCAGTAAAATGACAGAGACTATCTTTCTTTACAGAGAAAATGAGTTACAGACTGATTTTATTGTACCTAAAACACCAGTTCAAAGAGCTGTACTCCAGACCTCACAGATATGTTGTGAATCTGACTCAGAGGACTTATTTGCATCTGATACTTCAGAGTGTGGTGATGAAAACTTCCCAAGCAACATAAATGCTCTATTGAGTGGACCAGAACCCTCAAACTTATCATGGACCAGTTCGATGGCTACTCCTGTGGCAGGCAATGTAACCTGGTCCAATTTGAATACTGAGGAACGTAAAGTCTTTTTACCAAGTGAGGATTGCAATATTTTAGGGGTGAGTTAGTTTGTATTTCTAATTTTTTTTTTTTTTTCCTCCAGTATAACCCTTTACAATTTGTGTGTATTTGTTAATTTTTGCTTTTTTATGTGATAATATTTTTCTATGTGCAGGTCAAACCAAGAGCCCTTTTCACCCCTGACTTGAATGACACTGCTGAATGCCATTCCCCTAAATATTAGCCCAGATAAGGCAGAGATGAATAATGTTACCCCTAAACTGCTTCAAAGAAGAAGCACAACAGGTCATAAAATATCTATTGATACTCCACTTGCAATGCATTCATCTCCCCACAATATGTCAGCATTTGCACAGCAGGTAGATGAAGGTATTGAAAAAGTCACCTCTGGATCACCTATTCTGTCTGGAAGTGGTGAGTTCAAAAAGACTCCAGCACAATATGAAGAAATCTTTCCAGAAGAAAATGACTTATTTGATAATGTTGAATCTATAGATGGTATTATTTCTTGTAATGAAACTACCAAAGAGAATAGTGCTGCAGAATCTACTCCTAACCCAGAGAGTAGGAGTAGATCTCCTCTTAGTATGGAAAAAGAATTTGTAGAATCAGAGCTAATAGAACTTGTCACTAGCAACTCATCAGAAAAAGCCTCAAGAGCTCAAAAGAGAGGCAACTCTGCAATATCTTCAACTCCAGGGAAGCACCTAGATGCCAAAAGAAGGCGCCTTCTTTTCTCTTCTTGTGATACTACTATCAACTCTTCAAAGTTACTATTTAAAGCACCAGAAACTAAGCTCCATGATGAAGCAGTTCTGAATCATGTAGAAGATATTGCTGCTGAATTGATACCCGATGACTCATTCTCAGAACATTTGGCAGCTATAAATACATCTATTTTTTCTGACCCAATAGCTCCTTTGACTAAAGTGCAGGCAATTAAATCATCAGTTTCTCACATGAAGAAGTTTTGCTACACAATTGATGAGCGAAAGTCTGTGCCAGATGACAAGAAGGCTTGCTTGCCAACCACACCCCAAGATCTCATGGAAGAAATAATTAAATCGGTCTTAGCCCAAGAGACAGCAAAAGCAGTTACTGTTAAGGCTAAACCAGTGTTGCCTAGTGGAGATCTAATAGTATTTAGTCAGATGGTTAGCAAGGAGGAAGATCAAACTGAAAATCAACTGGAAACGACTGATGCGCCTGGACTTTCCTTGATGTTGAAACACAATGATACATTGGTGGATTTGCAGACAGAAGGATTTCAAACTGCCAGTGGTCACTCAATTGAAATTTCACATGCAGCACTTACCAAAGGTTTACATTGCCTTAAAGGTGCAATGGAAGATGGTGACACTGAACCAGCTAAGATCTCGCCTAAGCTTGATAAGGGAGGAGACTCTTTCACCATTCCGAAAGCATCATGCCTTAGAATAAATTCTAGACAGTTAAAGGATGATGAAATTCTTCAAGAAGAGGAAGAAGTAAAGCAACTTCTGCAGCTTGTGAAAAGTGGAGAAGACTTCGATGTGTGGCATGAAAATGAACAGCCTCTGCCAGACAATCTTGAGGAACCTAAAGCTACTGTTGCAACTGTAAATGCCTCTTTATTCCCAAGTAGATCAGAATTAGTTGAGGAAGGTAAACCCTCAGAATTAGAATTGAATGCTCCAAGATTCTCCACAGCCAGCGGAAGAAATATTTTTATTTCAGAAACAAACCTTGCCAAGGCAAGGAAGTTGTTTGAACTTGAAGATCAATCTGTTGATCTGGTCGAGGAGGAACACTTGAAGTCCCTCAAAACATTTGAAGCCAAGAACAGCAGTTTTACATCATTCACAAAGTCCACAAACATAGCAAGTGAAAGCAAAAATGTCATCAGCCACAAGGCTTGCTATCAAAAGGCAGAAGAAATACAATCTTCTGTACACACTGAACATGAAATCCTTCATTCAAAAGAAGAAATAGATAAAGAAATAGTTCCACTGGGTCATGATAACATTTGCTCAAAAATATTGAATCATGGATCCACTAGCCTGAAATGTGAAGAATCATCTGTGTGTTCCGATAGTAATCCTGAAGTGTCAAACGAAATGAAAATATCCAGTGAAGCTTTAAGTTTCCTTACCAACCTCATGGACAATCGCAGCAGAGGGTGTTCCTCTGCACCTACTTGTGAGACATCTGGATCTGATGGGAAGACTATAAATGGTTCTGCAGGAACTTCCACAGAAATCAGACATTCACTGAATGTTTTTGACGGAGGTGCTGCTGCTGCAAGCACCAGTAATGATAAAAAGCATTTTGTGGAGGTACATCAAGACAAAGAAAACGTCTTTTAAAATCTGAGGCTACTTCTTTCACAACTGCCAGCGGTAAAACTGTGGTTGTTTCCAAAGAAGCTTTGAAGAAAGTTGAAACCCTCTTTAATGATCTAAATGAGAATGAAGACATTGAAGAAAGGAAAAAATCTGCAAAGCTTAGTGGTGACATGGATCAAAAAGTAGTTGACCTTCATTTTGCCAGTAAACATGAATCTTTGACAATTGCAATGACCAACACTGAAACGTTAACACCAACAAAATTTACTCTTGAATCAAAATCTAATTCAGTTCACATTTCCTCCTCAAGTTTGAAGGGGAGAGTGCCAGAGAACTCTTTCACAAGTGCTCCAAAATCTTTCAGTGATGGCAAAGCAGAGACTGAACATTTTTTGGAGAGAGGAGAGGGTAAATTAGCCTTTTCAACGGGAAGTGGTAGAGCAGTAAATGTATCCAGAGAATCTTTAAAGAAAGTGAAAGGTTTATTTGATGATGTGTCATCTGCTAGTGTGAACAAGAAAGGCTCATCTGACATGGACATGGTGACAGAAAACTTTGTAGCTGGTTTTTCAACTGCCAGTGGAAAATTTGTAAGCGTTGGCAAGGAAGCTTTAAGCAAAGCCAAAAAACTTTTTGATGGTGTATCATCTGAAGATGAAAACCTATCTGTTGAACCTGAAACAATTCCTGGCGAAGTATTAAATTCCAAGGAAGATCATATGCCTGGTTTCTGTACAGCCAGTGGGAAGTCAGTCAGTGTCTCTGAAATTGCAGTTGAAAAAGTGAAAGGATTGTTTGATGCAGAGTCACCTCTCTAGACTTACAGACTCTGCTTTCGTCTGAGTCTTTCAAAACAGAGAGCCTACTTGGTAGCATGGTTGAGTCAAACTCTGGTGGTGCTGATAGTCCATCTGTTCCAATGGCAGGCTTTTCAACTGCAGGAGGGAAAAATGTACATATCTCCAAAAAGGCTTTGAACAAAGCAAAGGAACTTTTTGAGGACCTTAACTCTGAGTCGCAAGTGATCCTATCTGAGCATGCCAAGTTTGTGAAAGACCAGGTTTCTGATGGTCAAAGGTGTCCTAACAAAAATGGTGTATCTTCAAGTCTGTGCCTTAAAAAAATGGCTGGATTTGCAACAGCAGGTGGAAAAGATGTTCTTATTTCAGAAGAGGCTTTGAGCAAAGCAAAGCATCTCTTTGATGATTTCGAGGCTGAGTCATTAGTTACCCTTTCTGAGAAAACTATACTTCAGAAAGATGGAAGTGTTCATGAGCAAAGCCGCAGCTCTGTGTCAAAAGCCTCTTCTAGTTCAGCTGTTAAAATGTCAGGGTTTTCAACAGCAGGTGGAAGAGAGGTACATGTTTCTGAAGATGCAATCAGCAAAGCAAAGACACTCTTCATTGAGAATCCAACTGATGAAAATACACTTCTCTCTTCCAATCCAAATAAGACTGTAGATGATTCTGGTGTGTTTTTATCTCATGAAAATACACCTTCTGAATTGTCATTAAACAGATCTGTTAAAGCAATAGAGCTGACAAGCAAAACAGTCACTAATACTGTCCACCTCTCTAACAAGGAGAATCAGAATGTTGACCTACCAAGTTTTCAAAGAACTGTCTCTCTAGATGGACTAAAAGAAAGTCTTACTCAAGAAATATCTGAGAGCACTGCTGCTCTTTTAGCAGATGAAGCTGACACTGTAACAAACACTTTACCCACAATATGTACTAGCCCTTCTATGGTTACTGATCGTTGCTGTAATATGAAACCTATCCTCACATCAGCTTCAGGAAATAGTTTGGAGTTGCATGAACCTACAAGTCCCATCTTAATGAAAACTGACAACAAGAGACGATCTCGCAGAGGACGATTGAGCCTCTCTAACATGTCAGTCAGAGGTTCCTCATCACCAACCCTTGGAAGTCAATCTGCATCATCTCAGAACTCTTTGAGGAGGGCTCGTATATCCATTGCAGCTACTCATCCCTCAGCAACTGATTCTGATTCAGCCTTCAAGGGCGACAAGAAGTACAGAGACTCAGATTGTAGGGAATCGGCTCATCATATTTCTCAAGTTGCAGATGTTCAGCCGTCTCCATTACGCAAGTTATTTGCTGATGACATCACACCATTGTCTTCTGAAGTTCTTGCCCAAACTTGTGATGCAAAAGATAGAACACTTGCAGAACCAGTTCCTCAATCCTCCAGTTCTGGAAAGGAAGCCTCACATGTTGCCAAATCGTCTCCTTCAATTCCTCTAGTACAACGAGTGTTGAATAGAAATTTGACCTCTCACTCAACTGGTTTCAAAACTCCCTTCAAACAAGCTTGCAAAGATCAGCAAAAACGGACACCTCCTAGTCCACTCTCAAATCCTCCAGTATCTAAGCGGAGGAGATCTTCCACCAACCTGTATGCTTCTCATAACTATGTAGTATCTTTAGAGCAGGCAAAATTGGGAAGTAGAATTTTAAGGCCTGAAGTAGAAGAAATGAGAAGAAGGGCTGCAGAAGAACAGAGACAACTGGCAGAAAACTATACAGAGCTTAAAGGTGAATTACTGGAGCCTTGTGTTGGAAGCTGGTTGGCCTCGAAGACCTCAGATGGTATGCCTAAACTAAAACTTGCTCAGTTAGGGCTTCCTGGGACATTTTCATCTCATCATGTAAGCTTTGATCGTTGCTTCTTAGTAATTCAGTCTTTTTCTTTTTGCTATTCTGTGTTTTCTCATCATCTTGTTTTCCCCTAACAGTTACTGAAGAAGTTACTGAGAAACTCCACTGTTGATGTTACTTCAGAGAATGCTAGAGATTTTCGATTCTCTGCATGGGACTACTACAGGTGAGTATGAACTTTATGATGTAATGTCCTCTCTAAAAACGGAAAGATTAACTCTTCTTGTGCATTTGCAGTGAAGATATGTGCCGAGAAAATGTAGCTGGTCTCCCTGTAGGAGATGGAGCATACTTAGTTTTGGACTCAGCAGGGACTGCTGGGGTGGAAGAAGTTGAACGATCCTTTTTAGCCAGTCCAGGAGTAGATCCATCTCTCTTACCACCTAATTGGATAAAGAATCATTTCCGATGGCTTGTTTGGAAGCTAGCAGCTTATGAGTGGAGGTTTCCGGACAGGTTTGGACAAAGGTAAGAGGTTTACCCAAATCTCCAGCGCGCCATTAAGAATGGTTTTATAACTTCCATTGCTCCCTCCATTGTTCAGATGTCTGTCTCCTCACATGCTAATGCTGCAATTAAAATATCGGTATGATAGAGAAATTGACCGTTGTGAGAGACCAGCATTACGACGCATTTTTGAACATGATGATTCTCCTGCCAAAAGAATGGTATTGTGTGTTGCAAGTGTCATCAAAGTAAGATCCTTCCGGCCTCAAAATTCTTGTTCATAAAATTAATGTTTTTAAGTCTTTTCCTGTTAAGATTTTCCTGAATATCTTTAAGACTTTCTGTACTTTTGCTCTCAGCCCAAGGATGACAACCAAAGTGGAAATGGTCTAGAACTAGAACTTACTGATGGATGGTACAGTATCATAGCTTTTAATTGATCAGGATATGCAACACAGAGTGAGGAAAGGTGTCATTTGTGTTGGTACCAAACTTGTGATACATGGAGCTGAACTAATAAACTGTCCTGATGGGTGCTTTCCTCTTCAGGTAAGAGATACTAAACACGTCACTTCCCCCTCTCTCTCTTTCCTTATTTCCAGGTTTAGGAAGCAACTTCAAACATTAATTTTAGATCTTTGACAAATTTAGATCTTTGACAAATTTAGATTTTCTTACAGTTTGAGTGCATGGATATATGTTTTAGCAATAATTTCTCTTTCTCTTTCTAGGCAAGACCAGAAGTTCGCTTGAAAATACACAGTAATTCAACTAGACGATCAAAATGGTATGCTAAACTTGGATTTCAAGACAATCCAGGACCAATCAGAGTTGTCTTAAGTTCTATTCTTTGTTCGGGAGGTGTCATCAGCTGTGTATCAGCATATGTAGCTCGGGTCTATCCCATAATTTTCATGCAGAAGACAGGTGAAAAAACAGGTGAAGGATGAAAAGTTTGCAGTTAGTACAAAGTCATCCTCTTTAGAATACTATTCCTCAATTGGTAATATTCTATTGCTGCAGTGGTACGATCTCAAAGAGCAGAATCGAAGGAAGTTGCCAAATGTGAAAAGAAAAGGCAGCAAGAGGCTGAATTACTGTACAATAAATTTCAAACTGAAGTACATAAAGAACGGTCAAAAAGAAGACCCTCATCTGTTAAATTGTCACTCAAGTATGTGTCTTCCCTCACATCAGGAGAAGACTTAATTGAGCTTCTAGAGAATTCATCTGATCCTATAAGTGTGCAGGTACCAAATTGGGTTTTAAGAGTAAAGTTTGCAAATCCTTGTACAGTGCTAATTAGTAGAATTTTATAAATTCTGCATTTATTTCAGAGCATGTTAACAGAGGATCAGAAGAGTATTGTATCAGACTATCAATGTCGTAGGCAGGAGGAATTGTGCCAAGAAGTGGAGAATAGAGTTAGGCTTCATCTCTCAGAGAATTCTCAGCATGATCGGAATGTTACTCCCATTCTAAAGGTCAGATTTAATTTTTTTACACTAAGAACTTTTATTTGAGAACCTAAGGTTTTTTCTCAAAGTTGACTCGTGTGACACTTGCAGATTCGGTTGGTTGATTCTTCTAAGGGTAAGCAAAGCAGCTGTGCTATGCTATCAGTGTACCGACCCTCCGAAGACATTTCATCTATTTTTAAAGAAGGTCATAAATTATCTATTTTTGGTGCTGTTGCCAATGGCCTGAGGTGAAACATTTATTCCCATCTTCTGTGTCTTACCTTGCCCTCTCATTTTTTCTGTTATTCATTTTATTCTCTGCTGTCTTGCCACTCAGGTGTGGAGAGTTGCAGCTTTCCGCTAATAGATCAACTCGATATTGTGAAGAGAGCTCTACCGACATTATTCCAGGTTTGGCAAGAAGCATTACTCCACTTAACTTCCTTCTGTCTCATGGATTTTTGCCTCGTTTTGGAGAGTTTGATATTGTTGGCTTTATTGTGAGTGTCAGCCCAGCACCCAGAACATCTGAAAACTCCACTCACTTTCAAACAGTTTATGTTAGCGACTCACAAATGAACATTATAGGTATTTCTTTTCGTGAGGGAGTGAAGGTAAATTGAAAGGCTTTGGAAACAGTCCTCAAAATAAGTTGTGATCTTGGTTTATACATCTTCTTAAGTAATTGTTTTCTCTGTATCTACTCCTTTTTCAGGAATTTGGTGTCGAGGATTTACTTGTCCCTCATACTTCAGTTGTTGCATCAAACTTACAGTGGAGAGGTGGACCAATTGTTAGAGCCTTACCCTGTGTATTTGCAAGTGAATTGTCAGCTTTCACCTCAAATCCTCGACAGAAGTACTTTCAGGCAGCATTACAAGACCTGCGTTCTTCTCTGCCATCAGTATGTGACTCTCCACCTTTTTCTTTTGTTTTGGTCTTGTTTGTGTGTTTATGCTTTATTTGATCATAGAATTCAAAGCTTAGATCAATTTTTTTAACTCAAAACTTTTTCCAGGATTTGAAAAGCTTTTGCCGCAGTGCCTCTGAAAAACTTGATCTATTATTGAAGCAAAAAGTACCAATGGCTATTGGATCCCCAAGAACGCCTGACCCAATTGTTTCCAAACCAGAGGAAGTGAGCTCTACAAATCAAAGCATCTCAATTGTTAACACTCCCACTTCTGCCAAATCTCAGCAACACCTATCTCTTGAGAAGCAGCTATACACACCATCATGCTCTAACAGTTTGTCACCAGCTGTTGAGAAGAAAATTGCAAGACTAGAGGTGTATGGGGAACCTCCTCCAATATCTCCTATCCTAGGAAGTCAGACTCGAAAGACTCGGAGCAGTTTCAAACCGCCCCGCCGAACTGACAGCCCTCAGCTTGGCTGTAAGAAGAGTTATCTAAATAGAGCTGATAACTAACTGGATAAGTTTATACGGTTGACAGTACGCATCAGGAAAGAAGAATTCTGGAATTCTATTTCTTTTAGACTTGAATTTTTCAACTTACAGCAGTTCTGTGATTGAATTTACCAAGAGTGATGCTATTTAGGGCTGTTGATAACTTTTGATCTTCCTCAATGCACCTCTGTGCTTGTGCCTTCACCAAATAAAATAAAATAAAGGAACTTTGCAACTTCGAAGAAATTAATTACTCTTGTTTCAGTTCTCCAAGTTGAAATGTAAGCTTCATCAACAAATAAATACCAGTCTAGTAGAGAATGGATCTGCACAATCTCAGTCATTGAGGAGGACCAAAGGTCTGATGTGATTGTATATCAGATGTTATTATGTTTAGATACTTTTTAAAGTAAGTGTTGTTTAATGAAAAGGATAATGATGCATCCCATCTACTGGTTTGGTGTTTTTTACATTTGCGAGAAAGCCAAAAGTGGTTACCATGTAAGATCAAAGTCTTCCCATGTTGTGCTACCCAGAAGTCAGTGTTGTCTAATATAACAACAAAATTAGTGGATCTGTTTTATTTTTTTAAGGAAATTGGATTTTCTATTCCAGTTGTTTCTATCTAGATTTCCTTGAATTCCCTTCCTATGTTCATCATTTACTAATCTTTATATCTCAAATTGAATAAAAGAGAAAAGACGTAACTATTTCTTTCAAATTTTCATCAGTCCTTATTCTCTGGGTATAAGTGTGAACAGACTTCTCAACATTGGAACAAAATTATTCTATTAGGCGTCTTTAAACAGGTTCAAGGGGTTCAAGGTTCATGCTGCCACGCTTGAATAAGGAAAAGTTAACTGTTACCACTTGCCTTTAAAATCTTAACTTTATTGTAAAGAATGTGAGAATCACAAATGCTATGGTCCATGAAAATGTTGACAGGAAACCTATGTAAACACTCGGATGATGCAGATTCCATGCTCTTAATGCAATGCTTCGTAGTGAAATGGTGGCAGTTGTCATGGGCAGTATGGTGGCGATGGGCCGAAGTAGCATGTGCATTCCCTCCAAAGGCCAAAGCATACCTGGACAAATATGGAACCACGGCTTGAATTCTGTACAGATCATCAATCAGTATACACATGTAGTACTTCAAAGTCGTGAACTTACTGCTGCAGAACATGAGCGTGAAGTAAGACCCAGTCCCTACTAGTGAGGCAGCTGTGGTGGAGTCGAAAATGACCGCGGTCAGTAGGCCTGCGTGAAAGAATCGCAAAGTTTAGGCCTCCGCATTGGCCAAGAAGTGTCCGCAACGGGGCGGCGTGCAGCCGTAGAGCAGTGCACTCACCGTACCACATGCCGCACACGCCCTGTGCCAGGCACAGCAGGCCGTAGGGCAGGGCGCCACCCTCGAACAGGTTGCTGAACATGCCGAAGGCCACGAGGAGCACCAGCGCGATCTGGCCGATGATGAGCAGCAGCTGCGCGGCGAACTGCGCCAGTAGCACTTCGCCCATGTTGACCCCTGAATAGGGGAGGAACGAATGAGAGTCACCCGTTCGAGGGATAGGAACGCAAAGCAGGTCCCCCGGAGAGGATCCTCCGATACTGATTCAGTCTCTTGCTCAAGGCGCTTACCGTAGACCAGCGACCGTTCCAGGATCTTGTCCGTTTTCTCCGGAAGGAGGGCGGACATGGTCGTCGTGAAGCCGAACATGAAGACGACGCTGCGAGAAGTACCACAGGAGTTCAACGAATCCTTTTCCAGAATTGGGGAATGATCCATGTTTGGGTATACTTTATACTACCCACAAAAAAAATCGGCTCCCCTACTCTGCCATTCAACAGCCGAGTGCGAGGCCTACCTCAGGATGAGCCCGGCAAGGAATAGTCCAAGAATGAGGGGTCACGGGCAGATGGCCGCAGCTCCGTGTGGAACTGCAACAGGTAAAGCAGCGATCGCGATCAAGTTTACGGTGGGGCTTACGTAGAGGGGCCTCATCGGGAGGCAGACTGAGTCCGAACACTATTGTGAATGCCAGGCCAGACAGTCGGCTTCATTTCTGCGTCTAGAGCCTTTGCTATTGCCAGCAGTGCTCGGACTTAGTCTCCACGATCCCGACGGCAAAGCGGGCAACGGGCAGGGGGTGAGGCGCAGACCTGGAGCGGAGCGCGGATCATGTGCGCGTTCCCTGGCACTGCCGGTTGAAGTCTTCGAGCGACGCGGTGACTACGGAGTGCATGGACTGCTGCAGGAGGTAGCCGATGGTCTGGACTGAAGGAGGGAATTCAAGATTTACGAGAGCGCCATTAAACGTCCACCTTGAACTTAAAAATAGATTTTATTACAGAACAGAGTGAAACACTTTTGCATGAAACCGGAATGCGTACGAGACCCCGAGGCGGCTCCTAGAGGGGAGGACGGATCAAAAGCGGTGGCGCGCCGGGCTGGAACTCACGCGACATGTCGAGTCTGACGTTGACGATGGAGTGCTCGATGGCGCTGTCCTCCTGCTCGGGAAACTCTCTCGGGTACTCGACGCTCACTGTGAGGCGGGCGCGCTCCACCAGCGACTGCGTGAAGTTGCTCGCGAAGTACACCACGCCCCAGGCGCGGCCCTCGAGCACCGCGCGCTCAGCCGCGCTCTCCTCCGCGAAGGCCATCTGCGGACGCGACGGGGAGAGGCAGGGCGTGAGCTCGGGGTGGCCGTCATAGACTTGACCGCCACCGACAGTGACGTTGTGCCTACCGGCCGCAGCGTCTGGGCGTTCATTCGGTCGAGGAATATGCAGCTCAGGTCAGCCGGCGCTTCGCAGTCGACGTGGCTCGAGCCCATCCAGCCCGAGCAGTTGGACTCCCGGTTGACGACGGCCACCGCCAGGTCGCGCGGGTTGGCGCCCACGCCACCGTTGTACACCAGCGCAATGAAGGCCGGTAGGAACAGGAACACGGCGGAATTGCTGCAACGAGAACACGCGGCTGAATCAGCGCCAGCTTCTTGGCTGTGAGCGCTCGCGCGTCGGGTAGGCCTGCCGCCGCATACCTGGGGGCTGGTACTTGTGCTACTCACATACGGTGTCGCCACACCCACATGAAGTTCTTCCACAACAGCGCCTTGGCTTTGCTGCCGGTCGCGGCCGTCCTCAGCTCTACCCGGGCGGCGACGTCGCCGTCGAGGTCGGCGTCCTCGTCCTCGGGGCCGACGGCGGCCGGCCGGTGGGTGGAGCGCTCCTTGAGCTCGTCCAGCTCCAGGTCGGCGTCGGCGCCCCCACGCAGTACCTGCGACACGGCAGTACCAGCGAGGCCGAGGCCCATTAGTGCGACGGGAGAGAGATAGACAGAGTGCTCTTCAAATATTCCGCCTCTTGCCACGTGCAACCCACCTTCCGCAGGTCGACCTCGTCGGCGTCCTGGCGCAGGCACAGCTTGAGCAGCACGTCCTCGAGCGTGGAGCAGGACAGCGCGGCGAGCAGTGCGTCGGGAGCGTCCTCGGCCAGCAGCGCCCCTCGCCGCATCAGGCCGGCCTGCAACCACGAGAGGAGGGTTGCCGAAGATGTCGAACGAAGCCGAAGGCCAGCAAGGCCAGGGCGGTAACGGTTGCCTTCCTCGCCACCGCCACGCCGCCACGCCCACTCACCACGTGCGCCTGCCTGGCCTCCTCGATGTAGTGCGTCGTGATGATGACGGTGGTCCGGCCGCTGGACGTCTGCTCCAGCAGGTGGTCCCAGATGCTGCGGGCAGGTGGCAATCAAGGGATCACGAACCAGAGACGCGGCTGCCTGCCAAGGGCGGGCGGGGTTCGACGGGGGCGACTTACTTCTGGCGGACGATGGGGTCCACTCCCACGGTGGGCTCGTCCAGGATCAGCAGCGGTGGACGGTGCAGGAGGGCCACCGCCAGAGACACTCGCCGCTGCTGGCCGCCACTACAACAGGGCACAGACCAGAGTCAGGTACCGGCGAGGCAGCACTAGGCAGGGCAGGCTGGAGCCAACAAGGGGAAATAACTTCGAAAAATTTTGAACAGCGTGAATTTTTTAAACCAAAATTTTTTTTAAAAAAATCAGAAAATTCGAAAAAAAAATCCAATGAAGTTCAAAAAATTAATAAATTTGTCAGACTAAATTAAAAAAAAAAAATCACACAATTCAAAAAATTCCAAAAAAATTCAAAATTTTGTACAGCAAATTCAAAGTTATTTTCCCTTGGGAGCCAAGCCCCAAGCCGCCGGAAGGCCGACGTACCTGAGATCGCAGACCAGCCGGTCCTGGCCGGGCAGGTCGAGGAGGCGGACCAGCGCGGTGCTGTGCTCCTCGATGCAGTGCGTGGCCATGCCGGCCAGCCAGCCGAAGTAGTGCAGCGTCTCGCGGATGGTGAAGCCGTCGGGCACGGCCAGCTCCTGGGGCATGTAGCCGAGCGAGGGTCCCGGCACGCCGACGGCGACGCCGCCGCCCCGGGAGCCCCGCGCGGTACGCGGCCTGGCGCGCGGCTCGCGGCCGAACACGCGCACGCGACCCGCGGTCAGCTGGTGCTGGCCCACCAGCGCGCGCAGCACCGTCGTCTTGCCGCAGCCACTCGAGCCCAGCAGGGCGTATCTGCGCACAAAGACCAGGAAAAGGGGTTGACAACTCCGTCGAGCCGTTGCCAAGGTGTTCTAGATTATAAGGATTGTACTGCTCTATAATCCTCTAGAAACCCTAAAATCAGTGAAAAATACAGTATTTTTGTACATTTATTTGTGATGTTATAGATTTTAAATAGATGATTGTAGAAGAGATTATATAACTCGCATACGAGGTATTATAAGAACTGTCAACCTGGACCAGGACTTGAGCAAAACCAATAAAAAGTCACGGTGGGTCACTGACTTCGTTTTGTTTTCCTTCGGGGATACACTATAGGGGGTGGTCCAAGGCGAGGGGTTGAGAGGGCTATTATTTTCCGAGTTCAGAAAAATTCCGAGGGTTTCGGAATTACCCCCAGAGATAATGTCGAACTTTTCACAATAACTACCATGTCCAGCAGCCCACCATCATCGTCAGCCAGCGGCTATCCCCCGCATTAAGTCTCGTGGCAGCGGCGCTGCCGCCCAGCCAGCCCCGCCTCTGGCGCGCCATTTCTCTCCTGAACGTCGCCTCATGTCCGAGACGTCGCGTACTCCGATTATAATTGTCTTCGGTCGTGGCGGCGCGCGGCGTGTGTTGCGGCGCGGTAGAAGTAGAGGTCACTGTCGCCGCGGCGCTCACTCATTAAGGCCGAGTGCCGTGCCGTGATTGCCGACGGCGTCGCTCGTACGGCGGACCGCGGCGTCCGCGAAGTCGAATCCCATCCGGTTCCGCGAGGCACCGCGGCCGGCGCGGGCTCGCTGGGGCGGGGCGGAATCCCTCGATTCCGGGCCCGGGCGCGGTAAGTGCTTGGCACTTCTCACCGCTTCGGCCGCCGTTCGACGACACGCGGCACGCGCGGCTCATCGCAGCGCACGCCAACACCGTTCTCACGCCGAGCCACGGCGTGCCACGGCGGCCCGCGTGGCGTCGCGTGGCGCCGCGTGGCGTCGCGTGGCGTCTCGCCTCATCACTACGCTTAACTACCTGCTGCTTGTTTTCGCGGTTTCTGGCCATCGTGGGGCGAAAGTTTCCTTCTGGGCCTTTCTCAGACGGGGCGCCCAGTACAGTGCTGATCGCCGTGCTGATGATGCTGGGGATTGCCACATTGCGATGTAATACCATGTCTCGCGCCCGCTAGCGCCCGCCTTGAGGCGGCTACTTCAGCGAGCAGATGTTGGTGCTGTTTCTCCTTTTTTTTCGTTCTCAGCACTGCCGCTTTAGGAATTGAAAAGAGGATAAGAGGAGCAACCGCGCGGCGCAGGAATAATAAGAAAAAGTGCTGCAGCAAGAAAAGTGGTTAAAGTGGATTTACGGTTGCCCCCTTAAAAATGCTCGCCGAAGGAAAGTTCCATTGTGAGAGGGAACGAGTCCAACTAAACCGGAGTATTTTCGAATGAAAATAAGTAAAAGAAACCTCATCACCGTCGGTCAAAAGGGTCGAGAAGCTCGGAGAGTCGACAAGTCAGACGGGATGTCTGCGGAGATCATTTTCCAGGATTTTGACAAAACTACGTAACTACACCGAGGAACGCGCAGTAAATAGTTCCTTTTTTTCTTTTTCAGAATTCTGGAGCATTTGGCACGTTGGTCGGTTGCAAGCGCCACGCCCTGTAGTACTCACATGCTACCCTGGTGCACGGTCATGCTGAAGCCGTTGAGGACGTGGGTGACGGCCTTCATGCCCGTCAGCCTGTTGAGGCTGTAGTTGACGTACGAGTGGTGCGCGTCGCGCACGCTGACAGCCACCGGCCGCCTTCCGAGTGCCTTGGGGCCCTTGGGGCCGGCGTCGCGGTGCGGCAGGCAGGCGGGACGAAGGGAGAGCTCCCCGGCTGCGCCATGGCCCCCTTGGCCGTCGCCAGGGCTGCGCGACCGGCTGCTTCGCGGCGACGGCGTGGACGCCGGCGTGACGTAGCCGGGGCTCCAGGGGTCGACGCTGCTGCCGTCCAGGTCCAAGGCCGCCACCGTCATCGTGGAGGCCGGAGGCCTTGCCGGAGGCTGGGCCGCGGGCTGCGGGTCAAAGACAGGGGAGGGGTGAGCTCACTGTCGGGGGACGCGAGGGCGGAGAGGCGGGGCGCAACGCGAGAGGCGCAGCAGCGCAGCGCAGCCCGGCTGGGGGACATCCAAGGGGAAATAACTTCAAAAAATTTTGAACAGCGTGAATTTTTTGATCCAGAAAATTAAAAAAAAATAAAAAAAATTTTTTTTTTTAAAAAAAACGAAAAAAAAAATTCAATGAAATTCAAAAAATTAATAAATTTATCAGACTAATTTTTTTTAAAAATCCCAAAATTCAAAGAAATTCAAAATTTTGTACAGCAAATTCAAAGCTATTGCCACTTGGGAACATCCATTAAGGACGTACAGGCTTCGAATGAACTGGGAAGTGCACATAGGTATCCTAGTACTTGGGGAAGGTAGGCAACAAGCATGGGCACGATGAGGGTAGCAGTCTTAGATTCTAGAAAAACCGCGGACGTCCTTCATGGACGGCCCATAGAGGCGACGACACTTCAGGACGGTCCCCCAACGAAGGCATTAAATCAACTCAACAGGATCAGGCGGTCGCTATAATGGAACGGTTATAAATTGATAAGTCTCAACTTTTTTTTTAAAGTGGCTAAGCCTTCCTCTTTCCCTCGATACCAAGAAAATTCAAACAGACAGATAAATTTTTTCCGCACGACCGCCCACCAAACAAAGTCTGACGTCAAGTTATATATATTTTTTTTACGCTTGTAGTCTTGTTTGGGTGAGGAGCCCAGATAAATGTCTCGCAGGAAACGGGATGAGACCAGGGTCCAACCGGGTCCCACGCTGCAGAGCAGAGCCTCCGGAGAAGACATCTGACCTCGAGCAGCGGCCAGCGGGCCACACCTAAACCTAATCCGGGCTTCGCAGTGCAAGAGCGCTACCAGTCCTTGGCCCGGTCTGGACGTGGGCTCGCGGGGGCTCGATCGGGCTTGGCGCGCCCCTACAAAGCGCAGCGCGCAGCCGCGGGCTACCGCCGTGCTACCACCGCAATGACGCGACACGGCGCTATGGCCCTGATTCCCAACCGTGCGTGCGTGCGAGCGAACATTGTCGCCCCGCGGGCCAGTCAGGAGGGGGTAGGGGGTCCGCGGGGGCGTCGGCGTCGAGGGGGTTATGCAACCGCGGGGCCGATGCGGCGTCGTGCGGGGCCCGCGGGGCACAGTGCAGGAGCCGGCCCAAGCCCGCCACGCGTGGACTATGGAGAGGGAAGCCGCCGCCGCCGGCTGGTCCAGGTCCAGCAGCAGCCCGGCCAAGAGCCCGGCAGCCCCAGCCCATAGACAGCCGACCAGGACCAGGACACTCGGAGAGGCACTCGGAGCGCGCTACCAGCTGCCGCTGCAGTTAGTGTATATGCTCGCTCGCGAAGGTGCCGGGTACCTTGGAGAACGCCTGCCAGAGCCGGAGGGTAGGCTAGCCCGCACGGCGCGCGTTCATCCCTCGAGCCGGTGTGCTGCCTACGCACTGTCGGAAATTATTACGTTAATTTACGACGTACCAATTGTTGATAATTTTTTTTGTAACCAATGTCGTAGATTTACGATATCGGTCGTAAAAATACGAATAATGTCATCAATTTATGACGTTTTTGTCGTAAAATATCGAGGAATGTCGTAGATTAACAATGTGATTGTAAATTTACAACAAACATGTCGTTTTCTCCTTAAACGAAAAAAGTCGTAAAGTTACGACTCCTTCGTTGTAATTTTAAGATTTTTTTCTGAAAGTGCGGCAGGCGCACCGCCACAAGGTGCTCGGCCTAAAGGACCCCAAGCTTCCCAAGCTGCAGCATCGGCGGGCATCGCAGGACATATCTCCAGCATTCGGACAAAACTACGTATCTACTATAGGTTTCCTGAGTAGTTGCGTAGTTTTGTTCGAATCCTGCACATATGGCTGCCGCTGCCAGGCTGCCACACTGCGCTGTCCCAGTATTGGTCCCGCGGCCCCGGTTTCGGTCCGTACCGGTTGCAGCGCCCCCGCCCCGCCCCGGTCTGGCCGCTGCCGCCGCTGCTCTACATTGAGCGCCGAGCCGCCGCAAATAAAACAACTTCCTTTCTCCCTCTTGCTCTTGCGCACTCGGCACGCTGCGCGGCCGCGCGCTCGGCTCCTTGTGCAAGGAGTGGAGCGCTGGCCGCGGCGGGGCAGCACCAGGGCAGCACGGTGCGGGTGGGGTGGCTGCGGGTGGCGCCGGGGCGGGGCGGGGTGGGGTGGGGTGGGGTGGGGTGGGGTGGGGTGGGGTGGGGTGGGGTGGGGTGGGGTGGGGTGGGGTGGGGTGGGGTGGGGCGGGCCGAACACTGCCATCAGCGCGGAATACCGCCACGGCCTGTCAGCGAGTACGCGCGGCGCGCGGCGTGGGAACGCGACGGCGACGGTCGTTGAGGACCCAGCGCGACGGGTGCGTGCAACAAGGCCGTATCTACACAGCGAGCCCGCGATCAAAGACGCGTATCTGCCATGTTAGTGGACAGGAGATACGTGTGTTTTTTCGCGGTGGGCCGAATGTAGATACGCCCTTGTTGCCGGTACGCGTCGAACGACGGCACGCCGCGATTAGCGACGGCTGCAGAGTGGCCACCGCCATTACGCCAGCTCGACGCACTTAGTTCGGACACGGCGGGGCGGGGCGGGGCGGGATGGGGCGGGGCGGGGCGGGGCGGGGCGGGGCGGGGCGGGGCGGGGCGGGGCGGGGTGGGGTGGGGTGGGGTGGGGTGGGGCGGGGCGGGGCGGGGCATCCCGCGTGACACTGGCGACACTCGGCACGGCGGTCGACGGCGGCGCCCGCCGCGGTGAGACACGCTCCTGGCGGCGCGCCGAAGTCCGAGCCGGGCATCGCGTCGCGACGCCGAGGAGTTGTGCAAAAACCGGTTCATCATCCATCACTGGTTTTATGTCCAGCGGCGCGGCGTGGCGCGGCGCTGCGGACCGCGTGGCCGCGCGGCCGAGTAGTGATAAGCACCGAAAACGGACCCGCCCCGCTCCGCCCCGCCCCCTTGGCTCTGATGTGTCCTCCTCCGGCCTGGGCTTGATCGCCAGAGCCACGCCGCCACCCCCACCAGCTTGAATTCCTCAGTCGAAATCAAACCCCACCTGGAATCTGGGCCACAATGTTAAGAGGACTAAGTGAATTCCGTCTGGAATTAGGTGACTCCGTACGTAATCATGTGATCCCAGACGCGGGACTCACTCATTCCTCCTAACATTTTGACCCAGATTCCAGGTGGAGTTTTGACTGAGAATTTTAAGCAGGGTAGGGGTAGGGCGCTTGTTGGCTATCGCTGTCTCTGAAGAAGACTAGAGCAACTCCATGGGATATCTGGGGCAGTTAAGCGAGTCTTCTCGGGAGGCAGCGCCATGGCACTGCCACTGCCTGGCGCCCCAGTCCGCGAGGACACCTGTCCTGAGGCTTGCCTCGACGCCCACTGCCCACTGCCCACTGCCCCCGCAGCCTCACCGCCGTTTCAGGGGCCTATGTCCTGGGGCGGGGCGGGCTGATGCCGGACTGAGTTGCAAGACACCGCCATGCCAGGTGCAGGCGGCAGGCGCGGGCTGCGAGGAAACTCGAAGTACAACCGGCTATGTCCTATACAGTAGCACAGCGCAGTTAGCCGGTTGTATCTGGGAGGGCTGAAATCGCGGATGCCTATCATGTCGTTGTTAGAGGCTTGTATCGCGCTGGGGGACCGGGACCGGCCCTCCCTGGCTGCCGCCGGGCGGCGCGCCGGTCTGCTGACGGCGCGGGCTTGAGCAGGCCTAGGCCTTGCCTAGGCCCAGAGGCGGCGGCGGGTGG